>KK121163.1:1035038-1050070 GCA_000611955.2 Stegodyphus mimosarum
ACTTGGCCTCGTTAATTCATCAATGGAAGATGATAATTTAAGCAGAATTATCAGAAAAGTTGCGGAAAGCTTCGAGTTGCTGAAAACTTGTTGTAGTTTGTAAGAAAAACATCATGCAGTTAGCCTCTCAGTCTTCAGCTAGGTTGCTTGATTGAGGCAAAGCAAGTCGAGGGCGAAGGATGGGTGCCTTCATGGAGAACTTTTCAATGGTAACCTGCTCGTATTCACGTTATACATGGGAAAAGTAATGAAAACTTCCATGCAGCCGGGTCGAACTACAAGTATTTAGCGACTTTAACGCTCGGCGGCTGGCGGGCCTTCCAATCTCCCAAGAATAAGAACAAGCTTCCTGTGTTCGATCACTAGTGAGAGGTGTGTGAGGTTCTTGAGTAAGTCGAATGACAGATTTAGGAAATGGGAGCGAAGCACGCGAGAGCTATCTGTCTAAGAGGAGGGATGCCTTCTTGGTGAGGGGGCGGTTCTAAGGGAAACTGGCTCGTATACACGTTACACATGCGGAAAACCACGACAACGCCCATATTGCCAGCCCGTTCCCCGCGATTCGAAACCCGGAGTCAACTACCGGTGTTCAGAGACTTTACCTTTCGGCCGCTGGTGAGCCAATTAATAATTTAGAGGACTGTGATCCCATAAATCCGCATGGATATAAGCTATGTAAATTTTTTCACTTAAAGCACTTTTAGTCCAAAGGGGCAATTAGCCTAGAAGGACTATTAATTTCGTTTTGGCATTCTGCGTTGATTCACTATAAGCGTTGTTTCACTTTTCAAATTGTTGCCAAAAAATATTATCGGCCTGTATTATATTTAAAGAAATTAAGTAATGAAGAAGCTGCATAAATTTTTGTATGTTTCTCGCATTGTGACAAAACAAAGGTACCTAGAGCCATCCAATTTTGAATGACGTAATCCTACTGCGAATAAAGGCATCCGGAAGCCCAAATTTGAAATTTAGAATTTGTTTTATTATCGGTTTCATATTGTGTAAAACTTTAACGAATTTTTGATTAACAAACTCAAGGATTTCAAAGTGAGCGATGGCAACGTTATGTAGAAAAAAAAAAAAAAAAACATTTTTATCTCCAGCTCGTGAGACTGTGTATCCGAAATTCTAAGGATATGCTCACTTTAAAATTACTTTGCGATATGGTTCTCGAACTGCATTTTGTGGTTTAAGTGCGAAGAACATGATGTTTAATAAATCAGGGTAGAACACAAAATGTTGAAAAAAAAAAGGCCCTTTTGGACGTAATTTAAAATCTGAAAACTTTCTGATTTTTCAATTTTATTAGTCCAAAGGGGCTTTGTCCTGAGGGACTACTCTTTTCGTTTTGCGATTTTCTTTCGAATCACTCTGAATGTCCGATTCACTTTTAAAATTGTTGCCGCCAAATATTTTCGCCCTGCATTATATTCGAAGAAATTAAATAATGAAGAATGTGCATAAATGTATGTATGTTTCTCGCATTGTGATGAAACGACAGTACCTAGAGCCATCCAATTTTGAATGACGTAATCCTGCTGCGAATATGGGCAGCTGGAAGCCCAAATTTGAAATTTGTTTTATTATGGATTTCATATTTTTTAAAACTTTAACGAATTTTTGATTAACAAGCTCAAGCATTTCAAAACGAGCAATGGCAACGTTGTACAAAAAAAACATTTTTATGTCCAGCGCATGAGACTGTGCATAGGAAATTCTAAAGATATGCTCAGTTTAAAATTATTTTGCGATATTGTTCTTGAACTGAATTTTATGGTTTAAGTGCGAAGAACATATTTAATAAATAAACGTAGCACACAAAATGTTAAAAAAACGCCCCTTTGACTTTGGACGTAATTTAAAATCTGAAACTTTCAGGTATCTGTTTTCCTTTTCTTTCTTTCTTTATTTATTTTAAGTTTGCCAAGTTCTCTAATCTTTGCACAATGTAAATTACTCCCATATGATTGTTACATGTGCTTTCTCAGCATCAAGTTTTGCGTTAAAAGCATTAGATCGGACAGTTTTGTTAAATTAGAGTAAAATTTAACATAAGGCTGCTAGAAAACACTTGCGAATAAAGATTTATAAAATCAGGGTTACAGCTTGGATACACTATTCTCGAATCAATTTACGTATCAAGATGTATACATCATTCTTTTCTTTCTACTTTTAGCGACTGCTAAAATTTGGCACCCTTCATAAAGCACGTCCTACCCGATTGACGTTGCTGCTTAAGGAAACACGCTACCTCATTCACAAGGCGTGGCCGCTAAAATAAGCTGCGCATGATTCATCGGTCTGAAGTAGGTCAGCTTCTCCTTTTAATGCCCGAAAAACTGACCGATGCTATTGAAGTTGCTTAGAGACAGAATAAATTAGGGGTGCACCAAAATACACTTCCAGCTACTGTAGCCAATTTTGTGCCCACCTGAACGACCGTGAAATTCGAATATCGTTTTGTCGAGTGCGTGCAAAAACATAATCGATTTAAAGCATGTATTTTAGTTTTAAACGTAAACCAAAAAACGCAGAAAGCGGAAATATGTATAAGAATGAGTTATAATTACTTTACAAAAAAATTTCTCTTGTTGGAGTTTTTCCTTTGCTCGTGCGCTCTTCCCACTTCTTTCTGCTTATTCTAAAATTGCAAGTGTTTTGCATAAATAAGTGATTAAAAGTAAATAGAAATGATTTTATTAGTTACGCTCTTAGCCATAGATAATGGTTTGCAAGGCAAGAGCTACCACGGTTAAAGAACGTTGTAAATTATGCGATATTAATATTGTTTCTTGCGTACGGGTTTGTAATGAATTGAATGCACACAGAACGGATGATAGCTTGATAAAATTTACCTTACAAAAGAAACACTTTACAGTTCTGAAACTTTCCACAAGAATACTCGCACAGCTCTTCGCAATATCGCTTCGCAATATTCAAGCTGTCAGTACGACGGGTGCGAGGTACGCTGATATGTTACAGAATCGCATCATCCCTAGTCTGGCTGATTAAAGACCTGTCGGAAGGTATGACTTTTATGCAGGATCGTGCTCCACCTCATATTGCTACACGTGTCAAAGATATCTTACGTACACCTTTTGGTGAGAATCGCGTACTGAGCCACCACTTTCGTCATGCTTGGCCGCTTACGTCCTCCGATTTCAATCTGTATGATTGTCCGCGGTAGATTGTCGGTCAACCTGAAATTGCAAGTCTACCACGATCGTCCGACCTCAATTAGGGATGCTAAAAGACAACATCTGACGGCAGTTTCGCACCATTCCTATAGATATGCTGTGCAGTACTGTTTACAAGATTGTCCTTTGACTATACGTATTGTTGATGAAGGACGGCCGACATCTTGAACATTTGTTATAAAGAACATAGTTTCTGCTAAAAATCAATAGTTATGCTAACTATTGCTTTTGTTATCATATGAAGCGCCACCCGTCGGCTGTTTTAAGCAATTTTTTTTCTATCAATAAAATATCATAACATTTCAAGTATGTGTGTCAATTTTTACCTCTCTATCTACATTATTCACTGAATTATTGAATTTTCAAATGTTAACGGAATTTTGGGTCAACCTGTATATTTATTGACCAAATGAAGAGTAGTTCTTCCAATATATTAATATATTTTAATAAAGTAATTTTATAGTCTGTCTGTAAGGTATTTCTCCCTCCTTCTTCTCGTACCTTCGTGGTGTAGTGGTCAGGACGCTCGACGCATAACCGAGAGGTCCGTTGTTCGAGTCCCTGCGAAGGCGTTGCTCATTTTTCATGTCTCCTGCATCCAAAAATTACCTAATGTTTCTACACTCGCGCCCGAACTAAAAAGGTGGTGAATGGTGATTCTCCACCACCGGGATGTGGCGATTGAGTTCCCAAAACCCCAGTCGCCCTTTAAAAGAGGGAGTATATAAGGTATTTCTCTCGCCTTCTTCGCATGCCTTTGTGGTGTAGTGGTCAGCACGCTCGACGCGTAAACGAGAGGTCCGTGGTTCGATTCTCGGCGAAGGCGTTGCTCATTTTTCCATACTTCTGCTCCGAAATAACCTGATGTCTCTACATACCTTTACTTTCCAATATACATCGTAGTTATACTTCTTTTAAAGGAGCACCATCAGATCACTGTTTAAAAATATGGTCTGTTACCTTAAAAATTTGGGAAGGTATCAGTTCCATTATTGATTTCAAATTGGGAGCACTCCTCAAAAAAGGAAAAAAAAGAAAAAAAATCTGAAAGGTTTCAGATTTTAAATTACGTCCAAAGGGGCGTTTTTTAAATATTTTGTATGTTACTTTTGTTTATTGAATATCATGTTCTTCGCATTTAAACCATAAAATTCAGTTAAAGAACAATATCGCAAAATAATTTTAAACTGAGCATATCTTTAGAATTTCCTACACACAGTCTCACGCGCTGCAGATAAAAATGTTTTTTTCTGTACAACGTTGCCATTGCCCGCTTTGAAATCCTTGAGTTTGTTAATCAAAAATTCGTTAAAGTTTTACAACATATGAAATCGTTAATAAAACAAATTCCAAATTTCAAATTTGGGCTTCCAGATGCCTATATTCGCAGCAGATTACGGCATTCAAAATTCGATAGTTTTAGGTACCGTCGTTTTATCACAATGCGAAAAACATACATACGTTTATGCAAATTCTTCATTATTTAATTTCTTTAAATATAATACAGGGCTGCAATATTTTGTGGCAGCAGTTTGAAAAGTGATACAGACTTTTAATGTTTCGGACGCAAAATTGCAAAACGAAAACAATAGTCCTTCAGGGACACAGCCCCTTTGGACTAAAAAAAACCTCTCCTTCATTTGGTGTAGAAAAAAAAAAAAAGAACGGTGAGTAAATATATTTTTTAAAGGGGGTGGTAGGGTAAAAAAGGTTGGGAAACTTCTGGTCTAGATCAAGGATTCTCAACCGGTGGAGAGAATTTGGTTAGCCTTTTATTTGCCTGTTAAGTATTTAGTTTTATTTTATGAATATGAAAAACTACTTTTATTCAAGTTTTAGTATTTATCAACATTTTCTATATTTTTCCTTCTTTAATTTCTAAAAAATACTAAAAGGTAACCTACATTTTAATAAATGTGTATATATTTTCGAGTTTGGGAATGGGAGGGGGGATGACCATTTAGCAATGGTGGAAGGGACGCATAGAGCAAAAATGGTTAAGAACCACTGTTCTAGATGATATATGTGTCTACTGTAAATCAATTTTTAGAACATAGTTAAAGAACTAAGAGAGACTAAGTTTTAAGTCATGTTAATTTTTCTTTCGATAATTTTTTTTAAGCGTCTATTTGAAATTCTAAAAATAACTGCACTAGTACTACAATTCACATTTAAACAAATTCTTTTATTGATAAATAAAATTCCTTCAGGTAAATAAACAATCATCCAAAATTTTATTTCGTAATAAAAATATTCTGAAGAAACCGGAATGAAAATTCCATCAAAATTTACAGAACTTGTGAAATTTTGTCAAACTTCTTTCATGCACTTTTAAAAAACTGTATTATGCTGTTGCATACTTATGGATTCGTAATAGGTTGAATGCGCGCAGAACTGATGATAGCTTGATAAAATTTATTTTACCGAAGAAATACTTCACAGTTCTGGAACTTTCCACAAAAGTACCCGTACACAGAATACAATTCACAATAACACAGAATATAACCAGTAGTTACATATCAAACTGCTAAGAAAGTTAAGCACAACGCAGTGCAAAGCGCATCTGAACAGCAAAACTGACACGGAGGTATCGCAATACTCCGAACTCATACTGAGCTAAGCAACTCACTGAGAGATTGATGCTCTCCCCTGTCTTATACAGTTTTCCCCGGCCGTCGAGTAATCTATAGTACCTTCCACTTCTCGAAATGATAGGGAACCATATGAAGTCCGGATACGGTTATAGTTACATATAGAATTAATTACAGTTATTCAGTTGCAATACCCATTACATGTGTGCTGGGACCTAACCAAAATGTCGCCAAACCACTGCCAGCTTGGCGATATCTCTCGTTTAACGAGATAACCTTTGCTCAATGTTAAATAGATTTGCCCCTGTATTGTTATTTTTTCCAGCACAGCATCTTCTCTTTTAAGCATATCATGTTACATTATACAAAAAATACTACATTTTCTGGTATAATTTCACTAAAATTATTTACATGTGTACAAAATTCGGAACAATGCTTTTTTGTGATAATCCTATAACTCTACCATCCACCTCTGTGTTAACTAAAGATTCATAAGAGAGGCATTAGGGCATTGCTCTAAAAAGTAAACAGCTTTGCTTAAAACTTCAGCATGATTAATTTTCTCGCTGTTCGTTTCAGTTCCGTTGTCGTTCGTTCAGTTCCGTGTCAGTTTCACTGACATTCTCATCACTATAATTTTCATTATTCTTCGATCTGTAGCTCGAATTTTCTTCCTCATTCAAAATCTAAAATCCTGGTTTTCTGTTTCCCACATTTATAGAACCAGTTTTCGATTGACCGAATTTTGTTCGATTTCATCGTCATTTCATTTTCATCATTACAGTTTTGATTATTCTTCAGATCTTTTTCGGGAATTTCTTCGTCACTCAAAATCTAGAATTCTAGTTTTCCGTTTCCTACATTTATCCTTTCTGAAAAATTTCTTGAGCGATTCCTTTTATTCTTCAAAAGATGCTTACGAATTCATTGTTAGTTGATATTTGACTGTTAGCTTTGCTTTCGTTTTAATTACAAGTAAATCGTATCTGTTATCACAATGCAAAATAGGAAAGCCATTAACTGACCCATCAGTGATAAAAAAGGCCTACAAAATCAAGAGAGAATACGCAGATGTTATTGATTTTCGGTTTACTCTTTTTGATGTTACTTCATTTACTCGATGATTTGTTTAAACTGATTGCCAACTTAGTGAATAGAGGTTCTACTGTACATCGATAAATCATCTAGCATTGACCGAGTCAGTAACAGTGCTGAACATTGTTAGTTCGGCCTGGAGTAGGATCGGATTGCCTGCATATGCATCCCCCCCAATCCAACGGCGGGCACTTCTATTCAGCATTAGGCCACTCTTAAGCACAAAAAGTAGTAACCATTTTATTGTGAAGGCACTTAATAGGCGGCCACCGTTGCCTCCTGTGAAGGTACAGACAGTCGTAACCATGCCTTCTTCGTGATTCAAACCCGGGCTTTTCGCAGTAGGCTCTTCTAACCGCTATATCAATTGGGCGGCACATGAGAATTCTCTTAGTTTTCCTTTTGTATAACTAAGTCCACCAGCAGCTGAGTGATTAAGACTGCTAGGCACTGGTAGTTCGACACGGATTGTAATCGCTGCTGGCCGTGTGTGTTTTCATAATTTTCCCTATGTGTAACATAGGTTAGAGCCAGTTTTCCTTAACAAGGCCTTCCGTCCTTTTATGAAGACAGCCCTTGCTTTGCCATATTCAAAGAGCCAAATCTTACTTATGGCACGAACATGATCTACATAGTCCACTACGAAGGGATACAATTCCTTAAGTAGATGTCCTCGCGTTCTTTGCTTTAATCGATTTAGCAAACAAATGATATGTCACGGGATAATTGTCTAAGTGTGTGCATAAAGAAAGAAAAATTTGTCGAAGCTTTTTTTTAATAAATTTCTACTGTGGTTATGAGTGAAATTTAAGTTTTAGATTATCTTTCGATAACATCTTTATTTTTCATCCTTTCATAAAGTAGCTAAAAATCTTTTACAGTAATGGATCTGATTCTTAGTTCTGAAGTTCGGTCTCAGGTTACGAATTACTGATTTAGGACGAACCGGCTTCCCAGACTTTCCTCAGGGGAAATTTATAATAAAATAATTACATTAAGAATTCGGAAGCTAGTTTCTTTCGCATATACAACAAATCAATTTGGAGTACCTTTTGCAAGAAAAGAATTTTACGGTTAAGGTCATCTTCCACAGCAACAGAATTAAATCCGATTCCTTAGCATCATCTTCCGATTAATATCGATCAGTCTTCTGGCCTTAAAAATGTCCTACCTAATAAGCAAGATTTAAGTGCGACATTACGTAGGAGATACCTTCATAATGTCCCGTTGTAATGGTGTTTGCACCTTTGTGCAAGTCGGTCATTCTTCGCCAAGACCCTTCACAACGATGTCGTGTCATAAAGTGGGTACATCTTTATTAAAAAACACTTTTTAGTTGGAAAAAAGGCAACTTTCATATACTAATTGCCGTCACCTTAATACCAGAGCACTGGTACGTAGACGGGAGTTTAGTTTGCTGCTTTGATTGATAGAGGAAACGAAATTACTACTCATATAGCAGTGCCTCCGATAAAGATGCCGGATTTTTTTTTTAATTTTATATATATATATATTGTTTCAAAAGAATATAGTAAAGTTAAATTAAATTTAAATAATTCTCTTGCGCCATTGCTGCAAGGAATGAAATTTGAATTTAACAAAATTTCTATTCGTAAAAAACAATTTAAAGTAAAAAATTAATTATAGAAATAAGTTTAAAAGAAATTATAAATAATTTATATTGCTGCGAACTAATCTACAATATCATTTAAATTCTGAGAACATAAGTAAATCAAGTGCAAGTATCAAATATAAAATTGTAATTAATTTTTCTAAAATCCTAAAAACAAAAAAAATATGTATAAGTGAATAATTGTTGAGCTGGCAGAAGACAGACTTATCAAGGGGAACTTGCCCTCAAACCTAACTCTTCAATTATTCAATTCGTGTTTCGTCATTTATGTAGGCAAGTGTAAAATTCAAAAGCAAAAGTAAAACCAAATGATGTGACCTACCAAAGGCTATTCAAACAAGTGGAACTTTTAGAAAATTACAAATCAAAGCCAATACAAAACAATACCCTTTATTATATCAATTTTTTAGAAAACCAATTTAATTTAGAAACTCTTGCCCACAAAAATCTTCCCCGACAGGAATATGTATATAAACAAAAAAGATACAGAAACTATTAACATACTAAAAATAAATTAGAAACTAAATTAAATAATATAATAAAGGCAAGTAAAAAGTAAGTTTTAAATTAAATTAAATTAAATTAATTTACCATTATTTCTATTGGAGTGTGGACAAGTAGCAAGTCAAATTAAGTGATGTAAAGTAGTGTTCCTTCTATTTATAAAAGAGGGCGCTAGTAAAAGGTAAAGTTGAGTGATAAGCTGCTGTATGTAAGAACCATTTAAAAAACTATTTAAAATTATGCTGCAAACTAATATGTAATGTAAAAAGTGTGTTCTGTAGCTAAAAAATTTTTTTAAATCTAACTGTTTAGTAATGTAAAAATGTGTGTAAAAATTGTGAAAAAAACAAACTGTTGTAATGTGAAAAATGGTTGCAAATTACTAAGGACTGTAATAATTTTTTTAGTAAATTTAATTTAAGAAGTATTTTTGAATTTTAATTTAGAAAAATTAAAATTAAAAAATTTTTATGAAAGTAAAAAGTATTGTAATATTTAATTATATTGAAACTGAATTTAAGATGTGTAATAAAACTTACTAAATACTGGCCAAAAAGTTAAGGAAAAGGAGAAAAAGATTAAAATTTTCACTCAATTCGGGCTGTAATTAAGACTTTTGAAGAGAGTTGGCCCTTTATTAGTAAAAGGAAAGAATCCAGTATTAAATATACATTTTTACAAATATTACAAGAAATATTTAAGTAAGTAAGTACTAAATTTTATTTACTTAATTCATAAAAATTGTCTTACTTTTAGCCAGATGTTTCGTATTAGTTTGTTTTCATGCCCCTTTTTATTTCCATGTATGAGGTAAAAAGGAAGTCTTGTAATCTCGAAAAATTTCGGTTATCAGATTTCAACAGAAATATGAATCGTGATCGTTTCCGCAACCATTTAGACTTTTTTTTTCCCTGGACGTTTGTACGTACGGGAGGAATAAAGGTCTCTTTATTCCCAAATGAATTTTTTTGAGACTTCTGTACGTAGGTATCTATGTGTCTCGTATAACTCAAAAGAACGTTGAAATTTTGTGTATGGAACTGCTGTAACGTCTAGTTACCGTCTAGTACCAAAAGTGTATATATATGTATAATGAAAAGGATTTAGCAGTATTGATGGCGTAGATGGAGAAATGGTATTTCATTCATTGTGATGATACAATAGAAATAATGATATTGAAAAAATATTGATGGCCTAGAACACAGAAAGTTGAATACATAACGAGCATCAAGAATTTTGATTGCGTAGAATGTTGATAAATAATGAATAGGAAACTGGCAGCCGAGGCAGATTAAATCTTAATTTTTCTTTCAGCAAACATGTTGCGGCCACAAACAAGTTGGCACACTATTTGTACGTATTTCAAAATGTTTACACTTTTGATAGCTTTGCAATAAAAAGAGGACAGCTTCGGCTTAGCTGGACAACTCTGACTTTCGACCTACGATGTCCAAAAGGACAACAAACAGAATAATGTCATCGCGCGGTAAAGGAACATCTACTATCTGATTGCCACAACTAAAGGTCGAGGCGGCAGATCAATCGGTCATTTATCGTTCTTAGACAAAAATTTTACATGAACTTAGTACATTTTAGAAGAGTATGTTATTGTGTACATAGTGCGACTTACGATAAGAAAATATACACAACATATGATTATTTACGCTTAGGACATAAAATTTTGTGGGTGCCTCAAGAATTATTATAATATAAACTAATTTCTTCCAGAATTGAAAGCCTAGAATATTTTTGTTCATTATACTCTGAAAAATTGTCTGTTCATATTTTTCATCATAGCTCAAAATTCATTTTCAGTTAGTCAAAGTTCAAAAGTCTAGTAAACATATAAGGTATTTCTCCCGCCTTCTTCGCATGCCTTCGTGGTGTAGTGGTCAGCACGCTTGGCGCGTATTCGAGAGGTCCGTGGTTCGAGCCCCGGCGAGGGGCTTTGCTCATTTTTCACATCTCCTGCTTCCACATACCCTAATGACTCTACAAACATAGTAAAAATAGTAAATTGTTGAAGTTCAAAGTCCTTGTACTAGTGATTTAAAACTAGTACTGAGAGAAATTAATGTCTATTGTTCAAAGATTCCACGTTCATCAATGACCCAGTAATATAAATGGTCACTTAAGTTATCACTTAGTTATCTCTGTAACCAATATTCTAGGCACACTTGAGTCAGTAGCAAAGTAAAGGCGTGTCCTGTGCTCACGTCAACTTGAAATTATAAGGTCATAATAATTGAACTATTAATTAAAAGGCCCACCAGGGTCATTCTGTTAAACAAATACCAACGGCAATTACCCGCGCCATTTAATATAAAATTATTATCCTTGCTATTTTTAGATAATAGACAAAACAGGTGTGTTTGTACTTCAAATATAACATAAAAAAACAAAGTTTAGCAAATATAACTACTGTATCCCCACACACAGAAATCAAGCAAAAAATCATAAATATTGATTATGAAAGAAACATCATTCAAACCTTGAAAAGGCCTTAGGATATTTATAAAACAATTGCTCACAAGTTAATAGTCCATTGCATAAAAAAAGGCCTTAATTCTGCCTACAAAATGTTTAATAGTTACAAACCAGACTGTGAGGAGAGTAACAGCATTCGATTTGTAAAAGAAACTTTTTAGTCTCTTTTAAAGATATTTATAAATAACATCGCTTAGCTGGGCAGAACGTACAGACAGACAACATAGACCCCCGTCCTGGATCTGACTAGCAAAGCCTCTCGGGCCTGTATATCTATGGTCCAGTGACCCTCGTCCAAGCGGGTGCAACCTCCGCAGCTCCCATCCGACTTTATACAAAGCATAGAACAAAACAATAACACGAAGACCGGAAAATTACGCTTGTAATTTTGCCTTCGGGCACCACTCCGTCGGCAACATACGTCGAAAGTTCGCTCTGTCAGTCCCCGTGATGAGAACTGAATGGGGCCAAACCCCCGAGGACTGGGTCCGTGATCTCTGATCTACCTCCGCCACAGTCAGAGGAACGGACACAGTACCAGTACATTCCTTGCCAAGCCCGAACCAACCTTAGAATGAACTAAGGCTCTAGTCCTGTGAAGTCAACCCCCCGTGTTTGAGACAGCCTAAGTACAAACCCTATCCAGTACTTTTTAGGAATTCTCCTGAGTCAACCCCGGAGGGGAAAACATATTCTTACCTCCATGATGTTTTAGTGTTGGCAGTAAGTTTCTTGAAAGCATTTCTGTATTTAGTTGCCAAAGAATTTTCGTCTCGCAACACGGCCATATAAAACCTTGTTTTCTGAATGCATTTCGAACTGTACTTACGGATACTGCTCTTCCATTGTTTCTCAATTCTGTTTTAAGCTTAGGAGCACTTACGAGGAATGTTTTTTTAAGTAAGGGCCGTTTGAAAATAAAAACCAAAGGAAAGAAAATTTTCAAAAACCAAATTTATTTTCAGATTCTACACACTTTTCTCTTATTTTTCGACATAGTTGCCAAGTTTGTTTAAACACTTGTCATACCTTAGAACTAGATTTTGAATACTCTCGTCAAAGAAACTTGCCGCCTGCTCCTATAATCAAGATGTCACGGCCGTTTTTCACTTCTTCGTCATCGTTGCCGCCGAGATGATGTTTGAGATAGCGGAAAAGATGAAAATCACTCGGCGCAAGGTCTGGGCTGTAGGGGGGGAGTGGTCTAAAATTTCCCAGCCAAAGAGTCCAATAAGGCTCATGTCTGAGCTGCTTGCATTGTCATGGAGTAGCAAAATTCCCTCTGTCAGCATGCCGCGCCTTTTGTTTTGAATCGCTCTGTGTAGCTTTCGCAGGGTTTAGCAGTAGGCGACCGCATGTATGGTTGTACCGCGTTGCATGAAGTCAACCAACAAAACACAGTGCCTATCCCAAAACAAGGATGATATGATCTTTCGCTGGGACAGTCTGTTTGGTTTGATCCTTACAGGAGAGTGTGTGTGTCTCCATTCCATGCTCTGTCGTTTCCATTCGGGCATGAAATGTGAAACTCAAGTTTCGTCTTCCCTTACGATCCGATTCAACATGGCGTCACCTTCATAAGTTTCTTAATGACGAGTCAAAAAATTCAGCGAACACTCAGATCTTCTGTTTTTGTGGTCCTCTTCGGAGTTTAGGCAACCGACGGGAGCGCAGTTTTTTAAATCTTAACTTTTCGGAAACAATCTTGTACAGCACTGACTTACACAGTTCAGGAAATTCGTTTGAAAGAGGGTTTAAAGTGAAACATCTGTTACCAAGAATTTTCATTTCAACTGAAGCCACCATATCGTCCGTGTTCACAGATGGGTGACTGGAGCGGGTCTCATCATGGACGTGTCGAGGCCAGCTTTGAAGTCACTGACCCACTTACGCACTTTGCCTTCGCTCATGGCAGTAGCTCCGTAAACTTAACAAATCTGGCGGTGAATTTCTGGAGCAGACAGGTTTCTTGCCGACAAAAAACGTATCCCTGACAAACCTCGTATGTGGCGGGCTTTTCGATAATCATGAACAATTTACAGACACAGAACAGACCGTACAGGTTACTCTCGCAGCTGCAACTGTGCGCAGGTGTTTCCAAGGACGACGCAAGTACTTGTTTCTGCATTCGTATGCATTCCACCTTTTAGTGTATACAACTAAACGGCCCTTACTTAAAAAACACACTACGTACTTTCGGATCTTTCTTCAATGAACGTGCCAGAAATCGTGTATCAACGGATGCAAATAGATATGGTCGACCTGAACGAGCACTATTTTTTTGTACTGTTCAAGATGACCATATCTACATGTTTGGTAATAAACTTTTGAATAATCGACTGCACATTTGAACGTGATCTGCCGAATAAAACTGAAATTTCATTGTACGATTTACCGCCTTTACGAAATTTTAAGACTAATTCTCTTTCGGAAACACTCATTTCTGTACGGCTCATATTAAAATTTTCCGTTTCTTATCACATTTAAAGTTACACCCAGTCATTTTATATAACCCGTACGGTAAATAACTTCACTTATCAACGAAACTGACTAAACCGATTAGGAAATGCTACCAAAATTTTACATTTGTTTGAATGTACGAATACATTTTACATGCCAATAAATCCCCAAGTTTTAGTTTCCTGTATATTTAAAAGCTATTTCAATAGTTTTTTCGTATTGTTTTTTGCACTCGTATTTGGTAATTTATTTTGTATTAATTATTATCTTGCAGAAGTTTCGATAGAATTATCTCGCTAAAACAATAGTTTCATTCGCAGAACCACTCTTTTGTACGAATAACTTCTATACTCACTGTACACTCGAGTTATAACGATCATTGAAGTATCGATGAAAGATCGATATTTTTTATCGTTGCATAAAATGTCGTTCGAGAAACGGGATGAGGAGGGATTATTAGCATTATAGCCCATAAAAACGTCAGATACCTAAGGAATCAATCATCACTGCAATTTACACTACGTTTGAGTGTATAATTAGGTAAATAAATACTGAAATAATCAAACTTTGTTAAATAACAATTCATTTAGTTAATTTCATTTCATCTGTAGATAAAATATATAAGACTGAGCAAAGCGATTGCATTGAAACCTATTATGGTCGTCACCTCTGAAAGTAACTAGTATTCCTCAATATATAAATATAATTTTTTAATCTAACACTTCCATTAAAATATAATAAATGACTTTTCTCCTTTTAGTGCATTAATTGTCATATAATTAATTATGCGTATAACTTTGAAGTAAAAGCTTCTTATATAAAAATACATTTTTTTAATTGCATTGTATTTTCTGTTTTTTAGTCTCAATCACTTTTTTTATGGTAGGATACAAACTGCGCGAAATTTATATTCTTTACTTGTTCTAGTGATATTATAATCCTATTTCTCCATTTTTCTTTTCCTGTTGGCTGCTTTTGGCTTCGAAATGTAAAACTAGATAGTACCCCTCAGCTTTTTGAAAAAGAGGGGTCTTCTTCAGAAAAAAAAAAAAAAAAAACTTT
>KK121163.1:1050163-1062967 GCA_000611955.2 Stegodyphus mimosarum
AAAAAACTTATAAAACTTAAACTTAGTTGGGCTGTGGGCAGACAAGGGGGGGGGATTCTATTTCGCGCAGTTGGGTTATACCGTTTTTTATCTATAACATTTTTAGTCATTTTTAAAACACAAGCAATAAATTATAAGAAAAATATGAAACAAAAGAAAAATAACTGAACCTCATAACTGATAATGAAAGAAAGAGTAAGATTTTCATAATAAAAGAAAAATACCTGAAGCAATAAATTATAACTAAAATATGAAATGAAAGAAAAGTAACTGTTCGTCATTCAGGGAATGAAAAAATCGTTTTGATTATTCAGTTTCGGAAATTGGATGCAATAACGATGTAAGACTATTAAATTTCATGTTCTTCGCACTTAAACCATGAAATTCAGTTCAAGAGCAATATCGCAAAATAATTTTAAAATGAGTCCATCTTTAGAATTTCCGATACAGAGTTCCGCGCGCTGGAGATAAAAAGGTTTTTTTTTTTCCCTCTCCCATACACTGTTGCCATTGCTCGCTTTTAAATCGTTTGAGTTTGTTAATCAAAAATTCGTTAAAGTTTTACAAAATATGAAATCGATAATAAAACAAGTTCCAAATTCGGGCTCCCAGAGGCGCATATTCGGGTGGAAACGTACATTATTCAAAATTGGATGGCTCTAGATACCGTTGTTTTATCACTTTTACATTATGGCCAAAGGGGAGTTTTGTGTAATGTTTTGTAACGTTTAACCTTTATTTATTAAATATCATGTTCTTCGCACCTAAACCTTAAAATTCATTTCAAGAGCAATAACGCGAAATAAATTTTAAATTGAGAATATCTTAAGAATTTCTGGTACACAATCTCACGAGCTGGAGATAAAAAAAATTTTTTTTTTTTTTTTTTTTTTTTTTTAGTGTAATTCATTAAAGTTTTACGAAATATGAAATCGATAATAAAACAAATTTCAAATTTGGTCTTCCAGATGCCCATATTCGCAGCAGGATTACGTCATTCAAAATTCGGTGGCTCTAGGTACCGTCGTTTTATCAGAGTGCGAGAAACATACATACATTTTCCCATATTCTTCATTAGTTAATTTCTTTAAATATAATACAGGGCTGCAATATTTGATGGCAATAGTTTGAAAAGTGAACCGACATTTAATGTTTCCGACGCAGAAAAGTTTGTTTTATAATCAATCAAAATTTTCAAATCATAAACGATAAAATAGTCTTAAAGATCGAGTAGTTTTTCAAAAATTCAGAAATTAATTTAAAATTTTCATAAAAGTTTCATTGTAAAGATCCCCCCCCACTCTAATTCGATGATGCAAACAGTAAAATTCTGGTATTCAGGTGATTCTTAGTTTGTTCGTTAAACGAAGATATTTGCGGAAAATCGTTTGAACATTAAATAAAAAAATCTAAATGGTATTTTGCGAAAAATTGATCTACCACAATTCGTTGTCATCGAAAAGTGTGTGTACAAAATTTGGGCTTGATCGCTTATTGGGAAGTATGTTAAAAATCCATGACAATATTCAACTCAGAGTGAAACACGATGAGTGAACTAAATGATAGCTTCAAAAAATCAAGTGATTTTAAAGGTAGATAACATTTGTCTTATTAAACCATCTGCCTAATTAGTTCGATTAATTTATATGAATGTGTTTTTGAAGTAGAAAAGAGTATATTTAGAATTTTTTTTTTAATGCTAGAAGGAGCAATTTTAGGCACATATATTTTAAGCAGTTATCGTTTCTCATCGTTCGTGCTATCGAGGTGACAATTGAAAGATCCTGGTTCGAATCCCGGCGCGAGCACAATTAATATCCCACCGGTTTCGAAAATTTCTTGTGATGTTTTAGTAACATCAAAATTAAACATGGGTAGACGATACCTTATCACCACATAGATTTCGTCCACTAGGTCTCGTGTCTCTCCCAAGACGATTTTTAAGTGAGGAATATTGTAAGTAATTATCGCATGGTCTTATGTGCGCCCTCGTGGTGCAAGTCGTTACTTGAGTGGACTACCATATTGGAAGACCCAGCAAAAATGTTGTTTATTTTTTCTGTTTCTTAGTCCGAAGTTAAACACTCTTAAGGTCTCTAAATTGGGAAATCGGTCGATTAGTGGTGAACATATTAACTGTGAATTAAATGCGTATCCGAACTTAAACTCATCCACCTAGAGGTGGCCGACTGGGTCTTGTTCCTTTCCCAAGCCGCCTTTTAAGTAGGCGAGAATGTAAGAAATTACCCCTTGTCTCCGGTCGTGCTTCATAGTATAAGACCAGCTAGCAGCCCAGAGCCATAGCTAGGGTGTTCAGCTCCCCGGGGGCAACTGAAGATTATGCGCACCTTTCTATGGTGCCAAGAATTGAAAATATTTTATTCTAAAATTTTGTAACATCGATTTGGCGCCCTCTAGATGCTGCGGCCGGGGACAAATATCCCCCCTTGCCCCACGCTAGCTACGGTAGTGTAGCAGCCGGTACAAGCTGGACCAACTGTTAGCGGCATTAGTTGAATCCTGAATGAGACACTATTGATATCTCATGCTTCCTGCTTCGGAGAAACCCTGACGATCTCTGTATATTTACCTAAAATTCTTAAAAAAAATTTAAAACCTAAAATTAAAAATTAATTTTCATTTTTAATTCCACTTTACCTGTCTATCAATATTTTTTAAAAATTATAATGATAATTTCTTATGACAAAGAATTAAATTATATGCACAACTCTAGTTGATATTTTGCAGTTATGGAGTATTTTAGTAGAGTTTTAATTTCGATAAAAAAATTGCGTAATGTTTGGAAAATCGAAGGAGTAGATCTGTGAAAATTAGATTATAAGTTACTTCTTTTGCAAATTTATTACAACTCTGGAGAGCAATCACTTCAAAGATAAAAAAAAAAAAATGAATAAAACTGCAAAATGTAATTTTGTAAATGCATCGTGTTTTTATCTGTTTTCGTTAGACTAGAAACTTACAGAAAATTGGTCAAATCGTTGCAATCGTGGAAAGTGAAAAAACACATTTCAAAGTACAAGTTTTGACCTTTCTTTTCCCGGACTTTACTCTTTAGATATTTATTAATTTTAATCGGAAAGTTCATGAAGTAAACTGTGATATCTAATAAAGAATAACAAATAATGTTTTGACCAGCAACTCTATCATGTTTATGTAGTGGCGCCATCTAGTAGTTAACGAATGAAAAACGTCCTACTTCAAAATGTATATGAGTAGGTCGCTAGAGATTTTAAATATAAAATGGGTTTTGCTGCCAACTTTCCCGGCTTTTTATTTTTATTCTTTGCTAAGGAAAATGTTGCCCAACAAAAAATAAAATTTAGTCAATTAATAAAACTAAAATTACACAAATTATTTTCATTTCCGCCTCTTGTGATTTTCAGTATAATTTTTATTCTGAAATTTTATTTGACCCGAATTGTCTTGTAGTTATTTCTATAATTTTTATTAAGATTCACTTGAGGTTTAACTGATTAATATTTGTATTTTATTTGTTTTACAATTATAAATAGTACACTACTAAGTTTATCCACACAATAGTATGTACAATAATTATTAATTTCATTTTTATCATATTTAAAAGACTAGTTGTTTTCTTCCTTACTCGGGGTTTTCTCAAAATTTGTAAAATAAAAATTAGAGGAAGAAAGAAACATTTAGAATATCTAATTAAATATTAATTTCTCTTTTAATATTTACAGAAATCTAATTCTACATTTATGGGATTTTTTGAAATATTTTAATTTGAATTTCAATTTTGGTCTTTGTGAAAAATTGGTTCTAAATTTCTTTCTTTATGTATTTACTCATCAATTTTCAACGGCATAATGGGCGAAAATTCTTGAAATGATTTTATATTTTATTTATATTTTTTTTTGTTTATGTAATTAAATATTAATATGCTTAAATAAAATCATATTATAAACAGTTTTATAAAGTAAATTTTGATCTCTTTTGAAGTGGCATTGCCGCGCAGCGCAAAAATTTACAGGAAATTTCAGGTTTTTTCCGCGAATAGAGTATGAAATGAGAGTTTAACGGAGAAACGTATTTTCGAAAACAAAGAAGAGTTCAACAATTTCTGACCGCGATGCTCTGCGGATATAATTCTAGCTGTCACCCAGAATGCGAGAAAAGAAAAAAATTCCCCGATAACAATACGAAAACGAACGTAAGGCTTTGTATGTAACAGTTTTCGTCCCTCGGATTTGATTATATCGTTCAAAAGTCTGCAGTAAATCTGCAGTGGGAAGTCATTAGCGTTGGATATGCACAACCAGGGCGGTCACTTTAGTACTTTGGAAACAAAAAATTTTCCGTCTCATAAAATTATTGCTCTTCTTCGAGAATGCGCAAGACTTGAAATCTTTTTTGACAAGATTTTGCTATGTGGGTACACGCCTCCGCAGTTGGTAGCACATCCTTGTAGCAACTGGAAGATTTGGCATTTGAATCCCGGCGAGACCGAAGCTGATTTTTCGTGTTTCTTGCATCGAAAAGCGTCATAGGTTGTACAAATTGTAAATGAAGGCAGAACTTCAGATGTGAACATGACGGTAACTTATGCGAATGCTATAGCATAGAACGCAAGAAGAAAAAGTTTTGAAGCAGAAAAGGGTGAAAGAAACGATTTGGCATTATGATTATCAGCAGTTGACACTGGAGGAGCTAGAAGAGCTTGTCACAAATCTGAACAAAGAAGGAACGTTAGAAGATTTAATGGAAGTATTAGAAGCTTTTAAAAGGAACATTTCTCAACAATTTTTTTTTAAGAAGGACAATTAATTAATCCTGTTTTTAAGTTTGAATTTATCATGGAAAAGAGACTAAAGTTTAAAAAAGGCATTCAAAGATTTAAAAATTTTCTGGAGCCCTACAAGAGTAAGACTGGAGGAGGGGGGGGAAGTAAATAAAATCCAATAAAAAAATTTTACTGTGATAATGACCTATATATTACTTAAAATTTTTTTGAATTCATTTTCATTAGTAAATCTAAATAAAATATTTCAACAAAATGTATCTTTTTATCTATTTGTTTCAAAAGAATATAGTAAAGTTAAATTAAATTTAAATAATTCTCTTGCGCCATTGCTGCAAGGAATGAAATTTGAATTTAACAAAATTTCTATTCGTAAAAAGCTTTTGTTTTTCGCTTTTTACGAATAGAAATTTTGTTAAATTCAAATTTTTACCTATTTGTATATCTTTTCATTTCAATCACTATTCGTACTGCTTTCATTCGACGTTTCATTCTTTCATAACGCGAGATTACTGTATCTATAATCCGTATTCAGCTATAAATAATGCGTTCCTAGTAGGCTTAGGACCCGTTATAATATAATAAATTCAAAAAATTGTGGGGGATAAATTTGTTCATTCTCTACATAGTAATTTATGTATATAATTTTGTTTACAGATGTATTATACATAATTTGTTTTGCGTAAAAGGTGAATTTGTGTTGCTTCGAAATATGGTAATTTGATATTTTGGTTAACTTTAAAAAATTAAAAATCCCTATTAAGAAATAAGGATTTCAGTAATAAATTCTAGATTTAAATTCTCGAATAATCTAGTTTGAACGGTTTTGTTAGTCTGCATAAGTTTGCGTTGGGAAGAGTCTATGTCGTAATTTCTTAGCATTGCGCCGAGTAATATTTTGATTAAATAAAATTTCAATTTCCCACTCAAAATGCCTTCATTTGTAGTCAAATCTTTCTGTTTCGCTTAGAGGGGTCTTGAATTATCAGATTAATAAAAACGTTATGCTAAGTCGAGATAAAGCACTCGCTCCTTCCCTGTCCGCCCCCTCCCCCGAAAAAAAGTATGTCGCAATTAAGAATGTAGTCTCCATTATTTTTTATGGTCTCTGTCCATTTTCAGAAAACTTTTCGATCCCATTTTTTAAAGAATTCTTGTAGCTTTGCCATAAAATATTCATTAATTACGTCTGTTGTTTATTGTGGAAGTTTTTGTCATCAAGAAAATTCTTTAGTGGCCTGAGTAGGTTATTTCCTATTAAGAATACCCTGCAGCGCCCTTAGCAGGTAATCTGCCATCAAGACAATCCTTATGACTCTAACTAAACAGGCAAAAATCTGAGGAGGCATTACGTGGACTCAAGTGGACAAGAAAGAATTTCCCATCATAAAGCATAATTTTACTGCATCATCCTTGCTGCATGGGATTTACCATTACCCTGCTGAAGAATCACGCTACATCCATTCATTAATACTGGTCGTTTAGTTGTTAAACCCATTTCAAATAATCTATCCGGTCACAAAATTTATCTGTATTAATGGTTTGGTATTAATGTTTGTCTTCAAAATAAATTAAATGTTCCATATCCGAGCCATATGTGAGCAAAATCTTTGAGAGCAGTCTTGGTGTTATTGTGGGTTTTTACTTCTCTTTTAGCTTCGACCGTTATCTTTTTTAAAGGAGTATTAGCGGAAATAATATGTTTTTAAAACTCCAATCACAGCGCAACTTAAGAAAGGCTTCATTTCATTTCTTGTTACTAAAAGAAATTGAATCGAAAACTGAATACTTGAAAATCGAAATTCATTCCTGATGGTTAATCAGCTGAGAAAATTCACATAGAACCCAAATGCTAGCCCGAGAAAATTTTCTTATTCATTTCAAATAATCTCGCAGCCGAGTGGTAAAGTAGCTGAACGCGGTAGCTCGACCGGATTCAGATCTCAACAAATGGGCTGGCTGTATGATGCGTTTTTAGAATTTCCCACATTTGTTATGTGAATTCGAATCAGTTTCCGTTAAAAAGCTCTTTACGATGGCCCCTTCCCTTAGGCAGATAGCTTTCGTCTGCTTTGCTATAATCAAACAAACCAAACATCTGTTTCTATACTAGCGGTATGTGGATTTGACTGTAGTAACAATTTTAGGTCATCGCCATCCAGCTGCCTTGACCAACCAATTTTAGGTCTGTCCTCAAATTGCCCTAAAATTTCTACTTCAGAACTCTTAAACCTTCTTTATCATTGCCATTCACTAGTAGCTTACTGGGAGGGCTGGGAATCCGAGCTGCTTCTTCAGCATTCCCATGCAAGCGTAGCTCATAAAGTATGGTACGACGAATATGCTATTTATCATTATTTGTCACTGTTACTTCAGCAGAGTTGCGAAAGAAAGTGCATCATCTCAAGATAGTATTAATCTCTAAGCGTATCTGTTGCAGAATCACTTTAGTGTACTGTTGATACACTTAAATATTGATAAGCCATAATCCTGCATTACTCCTAATCAAAAAGTGTACAGAACAACTACGTAGAACGCTACTATATTTTGCTATTTGCTTCCTACTACTTACTTTTTTACCCGTAACTTTGCTTAATTGGCTGACACCAGTTAAACCCAGTCTTTTGTAAGTTTTAATATCTGGTTTAAGACAATTAAATGTTAGCTTTTTACCCCTTAAATTACTTAGCTTTTTAAGCGATTATGTTTCTTGTTCAGTATTGTAAAAACCAGGACGAATTATGCAGTTTTTTAAGAGAATGAATTAAAGCACAATAATATGTTTCAGTAATAGAAAATGTAATGAACTTCAGGATCAGGGAAAATGTGGCCGTACTCCGTGCAGATAAAGATCCTTCTTTTCTGTTGACCAGACACGTGTTTACTGTAAGGTGAAAAGGGGGATTTTATTTTTTAGAAATTGTTTAGTTCTCCCCCCTCTAAAAAAACATACACACTTTGTATTTCTAAAAAAGAGTGTAAAATGTACTTTTTTAAGCAGGGCTAATATTTCTAAATTACATATTTGCAAGTAAAATTTGATGTGTTTCTGAAAATTTGCATATTTACCAAACGATATAGGAAGGTGTTATTGATATATGATGGTATGTTACAGATATCTGTTAATATGAATGAATAAAATGAAAGAATTTGTATAATATATTTATTTCCTTGCATTAATATCTTCTTTAAAATATGTGTTATGAAAATTTAGATTTCCATGTTAGTTAAATCAAAGAATCAACAAATTTAAATCTTCGACTGCCCTTCTGTTGAAAAGGAATTCGACTGCCTTTCTGTTGAAGAGGAAAGCATGATATTATTTTTTCCTACTTAATTCTTTTCGGAAAAAAGTTATCATGTTGTTGACACTGCATCGAAGAACATCAGACTTCTGTGTTTTGATAATAAATAATGATCTGGTTTGATAATCTGATTGTAGCAAAAGTTTTCTGCTAAAAAAACGTTCTTAATAAAGTTAGGAAAAAAAATTGTTAAAGAAGTACCTTTAGTGCGGGTGGTAATCACCACCCAAATCTATGATTTTTTTTGACAATGTTTTAGTAGTTTTTCAAAACCTTCGCCCCAGAACCTTTTGTGGCCATGTAGCTGACTTTTTGTATCAGAACTGGAACTAAATGATAGTTCTAATCTGGTGGCGTGATAGTTCCATTTGAAAAGCCTTGTGCTTGATGATAAATGATAACGATAACGATAAATGATAACGATAACGATAAATGATAACGATAACGATAAATGATATGACGATAACGATAGTTTTTTTTATAAATTTCGCAACACAGTGTTCTAAAGCAAGTCCCTTTCTTTCAAATGCCAAAAATCGTTTGCCAAAATATGATTAAACGCGCCAATGCAAACTGTTTGCGCAGACAATATTTGCGTTGGTGGGAAACTTTCATTAAAATCCGATATTTCAATCATGAACTCGCGGCTTTCTGACAGTGCAGTTTCCAGGATTATTGTGTATAAATAGGGGAACCAATTTAGAAACGAGATAAACTAAATGTTTCTAGTGAGATTTTATGTGCATTTCCCTAAAAGCAAATCAGTTCAAACTCAGTTTGATTTGGTGTCTTTCTAAAAGCAAATTGATCAAAACGCGTTAATTAAGTATATGTTTTTTACAGCTTAAGAACCTCTCTCCTTTTTCAAGCGGCTCTGTCTTATGCCAGTGACAGTGATCAAGTCATTTTTATATGTCCCTCGCCACTTATGCAAAAGCCATTGCACGTTTCTGGGATGATTGAACCAACTCCTTTGGTCCTTGAATGCATTAAAATGGTGTAAGTCAAATTTAAATCTTTTAAATAAATTTTCATTGAAATACCTGGTTGATATTTTAAATGAAAAGTGATGTAAATATTGTGATATTTCTGTGTAATGTAATATCACTCGAAAGTAATGCATTTTCGAGTGGCCCATTCGAAGATCGAACGTTAAACCAATGGAACTCTGTGAAGTAGGGCTATCGAGATCAGAGAAGGGATTTTGTGGCAAAGACACAATAGGACAATGCTTCTTTCTACTTCAAATTTGTGGTCTAAAATGAAAATTTTACTCACTTTTTTAGTGTGTTCAGTGTTCTCTGTTCATCTTGATACATTATTTTCGAAACATTTATTTCCTGTCTTAGTGTACATTTAATATTACTAAATATTTTTCTCTGCTTTTTCGGTATATTTAGTATCCTCGAATAAAATAGTTTTCTGCCTTTTCACTACCGGATGTAATTATGCTTATCACCTTTTCTTCGGGGTCTTGACTTGTAATTTATCAATTTTAATATGTGTGGCTCTAGCATTAATGTAAGATAGCTTTATTGCTGAAATGTCTTCGCTTTCCCCCACTCTCAGTTGGTGCTTTCTTAATCAATGACATTGCCCGAGGGCTTCATGAGTATAAAAGCTAAATTTATCTGTAGGGACATTAGGTTATTTCGAAGCAGGAGACATAAAAAATGAGCAATGCCCTCGCCGGAACTCGAACCTCTCGAGTATGCGTCGAGTGTGCAGACCATTACACCACAAAGGCATGCTAAGAAGGTGGCAGAAATACCTTATACTTCCCCTTTTAAAGGGCGATTGGGGATTAGGGGACCCAATCGCCAAATCCTGGTGGTGGAGAATCATCATCCACCACCTTTTTTAGTTTGGACTCCACTGTAGAGACATTTTTTTTTTAAGCGGGAGACACCAAAAAGGAGCAATGCCCTTGCCAGGACTCGGACCTCTCGAATACGCTCCATTCAGTTCGTATTGAGACACTGGTTAATAAATAAATTAGAATAATTCGAAGTTGACTTCTTTGTCTTAAATGCCATTCCATAATATTGCTTTGTGATCCGTCTTTAATTTATAATTCTGTTACACTTGGTATGCCGAAACAATTTTCACACAAGTAATTTATAATTTTTCCAAAGCAAAAATAGATTATTAATATTGTCATCAAAATACATTTTTAGTATCTAAAAATATGTTATCAATATTCTCATGAACGTTATTTACTTTAGAATTATAATCTGGTAATCGTACGAAAGCGAATTAAGCTACCATTATTTTTCTTTTCTAATGAACGGAAAGAAAATTATGAGTTGGCTGTGTGCCAAAACGAAAGCCTGCCGATGTATTCTAGAAAGCAAATTCTATAATATTCTGTGGATGAGATCTGCATTTTGAAAGAAAAAATTATATTGTTTTATAACTTTTCATAATAATTTGCATAAAAATTATCATCACTTAATCTCTTAACATCATAAACCTTTTTCTAAACTAATGTTTTGTTTTTAGTTACTTACACATGCAAACATTTCTCTCTTCGATTTGTGTACCACACCTAAGTATGATCCCCAACTTTAATGCCAAATATCAAAATTAATTTTTGTTGTATGGAAGTCAAACATTTTGTATTTTATTTTTTAATACTAGAGCAAAATTTTCGTAAATATATATATAAGGTACCGGTGGGTCTTGTAAAAAAGTTATATTTCATAATTTTTGCAAAACTGATATCTTTAAATTTATAAGTGCCAAAGCAAAAATCTTTGCGTCATTCAAATGTTTCTGTAACTGGAAATATATGTCTATGACTAACGGTTGTGAAAATAAAGAACGGGTAAGCTATTTTGTAGATGCAGTGCATATAGTGCTCTATAATTTCTCTGCCTAAAAATTCTAATTCATAAGATTAATCTATATTGTTAATCAAATGCGACAAAAGGAACTCTGTTTTTTCACCTCTTCTGTTGTACGTGGGCAATAATGATGTAGTTAAAAAACTGTATTATGCTCTACAGTTGGAAAGAAAAAGTCTGAAAGCTTTCAGATTTTATATTACGCCCAATCGGGCATCTTTTTCATTTACAGACAGAAACATGTTTCGAAAGCATTTGGGCTAATGCCATAGTGTGCTAAAAATATTTAAAAACAGCATATGTTTCGAATTTCCGATAGACAGTCTCGCGCATTGGAGGTAAAAATGTTTTATTCCCTACAGTGTTGCCACTGCTTGCTTTGAAATTGTTGATTTTTTTAATCAAAACTTCGTTAAAGTTTTACAAAATCTGAAATAGAGAATAAAACAAATTCAAAATTCGGGCTTCCATGGGCCCACGTTCAGGTGGAGGGCTATGCTATTCAAAATTCGATGACTTTAGATACCGCAGTTTTTCACAATGTGAAAAACATACATACATTCACATGTAGATTCTTCATTATTTAGTCTCTTTAACCATAACGCCAGGCGATAATATTTGATGGCAACAATTTGAAAAGTGATTCGGACATTTAACGAGGCAAAATGCCGTTTTCAGACTAATAGCCCTTCTGGGCTAATGCCCATTTGAGCTTTAAAAAAAGTGTCAAAAATACGAAAGCAATCAGATTTTATATATTATGCCCAAAGGAGCTTTTTTTAACGTTTTGGATGTTACCTTTATTTATTAAATATCATGTTTTGCTCACTTAAAATTCAATTCAACAGCAATATCACAAAATATTTAAAAAAAGCATATCTTTAGAATTTTTGATACATAGTCTCGTACGCTGGAGATACATTTTTTTTTACGTACAGTGTTGCCATTGCTCGCTTTGAAATCGCTAAGTTTGTTAATCAAAAAGTCATTAAAGTTTTACCAAATATGAAATAGATAATAAAACAAATTCCAAATGTTCAGATATTCAAGTGGAGGACAATGTTATTCGGAATTTGATGTTTCTGGGTACCGTTGTTTTGTCACAGTGCGAGATACATACATTTATGCAAATTCTTCGGTATTTAATTTCTTTAAATATAATGAAGGGCTCTAATATTTGGTGGCAACAATTTGAAACATGAAACGCCGTTTTATGGTGGATATCGCAAAATGCCAAAACGAAATTAATAGCCCTTCTAGGCAAATTGCCCCTTTCGGCTAAAAAGAGCAATCAGCTTCATAATATATTAAATATTGCTTTTATCTCTTTATGCGAGTATATGCGTATAGTAAAGAAGATAAATATTAAAACAGAAATAATAATTTTTAATCATTTGTCATATATGTGAATAAAATTTTATGAATATTTTGTAAATATCCATTTCTCATAAAGAGAATTTAAAATGATTTATTCTTTCTATGACAATGAATAAAAGCTGCCAAAATATTTAGCTTGTTAAAATATTTGTTTTTGTTGATAAACATGTATTATAAAAGCCTTCCTGCCCTGTTAAATATTAGTCTAATATTATTGATCTCAGAAGTTGTGACACTTATTCCATATGTACATATTTTTCTAATAGCTATATCACAGATCCGGCTGGATTATTGAAATACCTCTGTGAATTCCACAAAACTCAGCTGTTACCTGTGGCAATCATAATTGATGATTTACAGCATTACATTTCACATCATTCTCAAGTAAAGTATATGATTATTAATGCCTAATTAAATTTGAATTAGTGCATATTCATTTACCGAAAATAAAGCCAAAAATTTCTTTCTTTCTTTCTTTCTTTCTTTTTTTTTCATC
>KK121163.1:1063010-1084765 GCA_000611955.2 Stegodyphus mimosarum
TTTTTTTTTTTTTTTTGATATATATATATATATATATATATATCTTTTTCTTTCTTTCTTCTGTTAGATGTGTGAAACTTGCAGACTGTACGGTAACAGAGGGTTTGAAAGTTTTAATATATTTGTCATTTCAAATATGTTTAAGATCATAATGAAATGAAAGTACAGTGAAACTTTGTCACTTTTGGTTGATATATATTCTATATGTTTTAACTTATTTTTATTAATTTTATAACACTTTTTGTAATATCAGTAGTATTTATTTAATTAAATGTTCTCTCTTTTTCATCTCTATATGTTAACTGAGACTTAAAGAATACGAAATAATCAGTTTGCACATAAAATTATCCTATATCCATTACTTCCACAAATTACAGTATTGCTTATCGAGTTGTGTACTAATGAGCTTTAGGAATTCTTTTAATGTTATTTTCATTGAATTATTAATCATTTTTGAAAAACTAATATCACAAGGCATATTACATAATACAAAATCAACAGATCAACTTCATAATTGTGATAATATTGTTGGGTGCATACAGGCTCATAATAGATTAAATGCACACAGAGTTGATGATATCTTAATAAAATTTATTTTACCAAAAGAAACACTTCGCATTTCCGGAACTTCCCACAAAAATACTCGTACAGCTCTTTAAAGTATCACAGAATAGAATCAGTAATTACACTTCAAAGTACTCAGAACTTTAGAATCAGTAATTACTCTTCAAAGTACTCAGAACTTTAGACAGAACGCAATGGAAAGCACATCTAAAAGGTGAAGCTAACACGGAGATCAATGCTTCATAGTCAATTCTGAACTAATAACTACGAGTAGATACTCTCTCTCGTCTTATATAGATTTCACCTGGCCACAGAGAAATATCTAATACTTCTCAAAATTACTGGAAGGCATATGAAGGCCAGATACAGTTACAGCTATCTATGGAACCAATTACAGTTATTCAATTACAATACACATTATGATGATATAGGGACTGGACAAAAATGTTGCCAAACCATCGTCAAGTTAAAAGACTTTGGTGATTTCTCGCCAAACTAGCAAGATAACCGTTTACTCAATATTAAATAGATTTCCTCCTGTATTCTTACTTTTCCGGCAAAGCATCGTCTCTTTAGATATTCATGTTACGTTAAACCCTTCCCCCCCAAAAAAAACCCCTCAAATTCACATATAATTTCACTAAAATTATTCACTTAGATACAAAATTCGTAACAATATCTTAACATGTTGACTGTCAACTAGGAGATAACTCGTAGATTGCGTTCATTTCTAGGGCGCCAACTATGGGTTATCTCGTACTGTGTTTACTTGCCGTTTTTGTGCAGCTATGATTAAACTCGGAATATATCAGTGCTAATATCGATAGATGGCTTCTGGGAAAAAAAACAAAAAATCAATGCTGGCTTGCATTAACATTAAAAAACAAACAAAAAATATAATTATAAAAATTAATTCAAATTCAAGAAATAAATTAATATTTTATTGTTTGTGAAACTTCTTAAAACAATCTTCCACACAAAGGGCTGGCTTCTCTTTACAGGCTGGGCAAAAATAACACGTTTCTTGGCGTTTTTTTGCTTGGATATGTATACGACATGGTTTTGTCAGATGCTGTTTTTGTTTTGGTAGGCTGTAGACTCTCTAAATAATGGAGTTCTTGCATAATTTTTTTCGAAACTGGTTGAATCTCTTCTCCAATCAACGCGACGATGAATTCTTCTCTGAATTTTATCAGTTTTATTTTAGAAAAAGTTACTTTTTGAAAAATTTTGTGAGCATTCTGTTTATATATCTCTATAATATGTAGTGAAACCTTTTTGGGCCATCTAATAGTCTTTTTTAGAGATGAGTAGTACAAAAGCATTTGATCTGATCGATCAATGCTAGACGTTCCATTATTGTAATCTCGAATTATATTCGGTTTCGTAGAAATTTTTCCATTGCGACAGGTGTCTGAGTGCGAATTAACTCATAGTTGGCTTCCGTGAAGAGATTTCTGTTACAGAAGCCAACTACAAGATAATTCGTAAGACCTTTTTTTTTAAAAAAAAAAACACATTTTTTATGCTTTTTGATGACAACTGTGCACTAGAATTAGAGTTTTTAATAATATAATGTGATTAAATCAAATTGTCATTTTAGGCCAGATTTCTGAAAATTGCTGTGGTAGTGAACGTGTTAAAAATCCAAACTGCAGTCAGTACCTGTACAGATAATGATTGTCATAGTATTACAAAACTGCTAGTGAGTTAGCACTAATTGTAAGTCAATAGTGATGAATATTAACTCACCAATAGAACAGGAGTTAACTGATCTAATGATCAGTGTTAAAAGCCAACCGTTTCTCTTCTGGACAGTCTCTCTCTAATGTCAGTAAATTCAGGTTTTTTGCTCAGTAGACAATCAATACTTTCTTCAGAAACAGAACTGCAAATAAATAATTTTTTATTCACCTTAAGTTCCATCAATAAGAGATGGAACAAATTTTCAGCTTATGTAACAAAAACAATTTAGCTATATGATCGAATGAACACTAGGAAACAATTTCATTTTTTTCAGAAAAATTTTCGTAAGTCATGTCATCAAATTGTATTTGCAATTAATTGGAAATTTTTTTTATTGTTCCTGGGGAAAATATCTATCAAAGCACATGTTAGAAATGCCAGTTTTTTTAATTATCCTTAAATTACAGTAACACCTATGCAATTACTGTAATTTTATATAACAATTTTGATAAACAAGATTTAACTTTTATCAAAGCATGTTAAAATGTGTTTCTTGTAGGATCAGAGTAAAGAAGCGGCTCTGGTTAAATTATTTGCGATGTTAGAAGACACTACCGGATATATATCTGAGAAAAGGTAATTAGTTAAATATATTATTAAAATTTTTGCATACGCTGAAGGTACCACATCCATAAAAATTCTTATTTTTGCAACTGTTGGTCGTATACATTTACTACCAGTTACAAAATTTCTCTAAGCAAAGAATATATTCGTGTTACTAAGTGTACAAAATTAATTTTGTGAAAATAATAAAATCTAGCATTTTACATGGGCCACGGGTCTCTATATTTATGTTTATAAATACTTATCCTCATTCCAAAAAAAAATAAAAAGCAGAAAATTTGATTGTGTGACAAAAATTGATTGATATATTTAAAGTTTGAGGCCATGCTCAAATTTCAGAGTAAAGTATTTAAATTTAGACACAGCTAAAAATAAAAAGGGAATGTTAGTTTAGAAAAGGTTTCTCACATTAATAGATTGAGTGGTCTCAAACTTACAACCTGCAAATACACTTTAATTATGTATATGTTGCAAATACGATGCTTACAGTTTTAGAGATATGAAGATATAGAATGAGCTTAATACAAGACTTCTGCTGAAGGAAAAAAGAATAAATAATTTGGTGCTTTGTCACTGTATGCTTGTAATGTCAGGTCATGTGACTGGGGTAATGTGGGAGAATTTTCCAGGTTGGTACAGTCAGTTAATTTAGTTTTATTCAGTATATTTCTGGATGACAAATTTCTTAGGATATAAAGTTCTTTTTAAAATACTTGAATAATTTTGTACATAAGATATTTTTGAGAATGATAATAATTTTTTTTATTTGTTTTGGCAGAGGACAGCCATGCCATCGTATAGTTTCATTAAACCAAGATGTATGTCAGAAAAATATCATCAAGAGGTTTTTTGGAGATCTTTGGCATATGGATATGAATGAAAATAAAGGACATTTATTTTTGACCGATGACCGTGTTCCAGCATTTCGAGTTGAATTACAAACAGAAGGTGATAAGCAGATCATCATGAATAAGATGTATAGGTTACCTGTGATTCAAGATGGAGAACAGCAATAAATAATATAGATATCTAAAATATTTTTCTGTATATAGTTTTATCTATGTGATGCTATTAAATGTTTGTTTTGTTATCTGGTTCTCATCATTCCTTTTGTTAATTACATAAAGATTGATAATATTTTTTCTGCATTCCATTTAAACTTATTTCCTCGAATTTAATTAGAGATATATTTCTCATGCAATTAATTTAGTTCTCACTTCACGTAAAAATACATAAAAGTAAAAATGCATAAAACCTCAAAATACCTTTATTAAAAATTAAAAAATATAGAAAATTGTAAAACACCAAATACAGTTAAAAACAATTTCTAAAATTAAAATTAGAGTTACTATGCAAAAACAAGCAATTCGGCCAGCGGGCAAAAAGGCAGATTTTTCGGTGCACAAACCTGAAAGTTTCTTTTTGTCCCACTCGGCAAAAAGACACTCAAGGTGCAGAAACTGACTTAATTCACTATTCTGCTAAGTTTCAAATGTAAACAAATATGGGTGCTATGGTAAAAAAATTAGCTTAGCGGCACTTAAACAATCTTTAAATTGTTGATAATTCTACAACTATTGCATGCAGCTTAACTAAAGGCATAAAAACCTTAACCGGAAGATAAGAACAACATAATTCAATAATTTTTAGCAAAAAAATGCACAATTTACCAACATATAAGACTAAGAAAACAGCTCACGGAGCCGAGTAACAGAGTGGGTATATATTTATATACACTCTTTTGCAAAATAATCGAAACACCAAGAAGGACTTTTGCGATCGTGACGAAATTTGGTATTCAAAAACATCTTGATCGAACATGCAAATGATCAAAGTTTCAAGGCAAATGAACAGGATTTACCATCATAGTGCGTAATTCGCAAAGTATAAAACCAGTAACAGAGTCGGAAAATTTATTTTGTTGTTGTTGCTGCCATTGTAATTCTTTAAAGAAGCAACTAAAGATGCCATTAGGACGATATCGAAGACCTTACAGACAACTAAACGACTTCGAGCGTGGTCGCATTGTAGGGGTTGCGTGAAGGTGGGTGGTCATACCGAGCAATAGCCGCCACCTGCAGCGTACAGACGATGCTGTGCAAAGATGTTGGCAGCAATGGTTGCTACAAGGAAATTGCCGACGAAATGAAGGCTCTGGAAGGCCAAGGAGCACAAATGCGAGGCAAGATAGGATGATTGTTTGCCAGACCCGAAGCGTCCCAATGGTATCATTGTCGACTATTCAACGGATTACAGCCACGTCTCTACCTCCCATGGTACCGTCCACCATCTCACGGCGCTTGTCTGAGGCGGGGTTACGCTCACAGAGGCCTTTAAGATGTTTGCCTTTGACCCCACAACATCGGCGGAGTCATCTGCAGTGGTGTCGCAGCCGATCATCATGGCTGCCATCGTATAGTGTTCAGCGATGAATCCCACTTCACTCTTAAAGCAGATGACCACCGTGTTCGTGTCTGCAGAGGACGGGACCAGCGGTCCCAATCAGCCTTTGTTTTACAAAGGCATACAGCCATAACTCCTGGTGTGATGGTGTGGGGCGCTATTTCTTATGACAGCGGGTCCTCTTTAGTCATCCTCCTTACATCTTTAACAGCTCAACGTTATGTTGATACCATCCTGCGGCCAGTTGCATTACCCTTCATGGCACGTCATCCTGGCGCCATTTTCCAATAATATAATGCTAGGCCACATACCGCTCGCATATCTCTGGACTGACTCCGTGCGGTTGATACTCTTCTTTGGACAGCAAGGTCACCAGACCTTTCACCAGTCGAGCATGTCTGAGACATGGTAGGCTGCCAGATTCGGGTTCCACAAAATATCTTAGATCTGGAGCGACAAGTGAGGAATGCCTGGCAAAATATGTCGGAATGACATTAGAAACCTCTACCACGCCTTGCTTCGACGAATTCAAGCATGCATGGCCACCAGGGGCGGTTCGGCCAACTACTAATTTGAACATTCAATGCGGGATTGTGAGCCGTGAACAGGTACTATGACCTTGATTTTTTAATTATTTTATTATCTGTGTATGAGCTATACGCATATTCAATTTCATCAAAAACAACCACTTCCTTCATGGTGCTTCGATTTTTTTGCTAAAGAGTGTACTTTTGGTGCGGCAGATTGCAAACGAAAAGGGAGGTGCACAACTGCTTGTTATAGCAGTCCCATATACAAAATTTTAACGTTTTGAAGCTACTCGTTTTTGAGCTTTGCGAGATACGTACGTAGGTACAGACATCACGAAAAAAATCTCTTCTGAATCCATTTTTAAATCCTTCTCGCAACCCGTTTTGATAAAGGGTCCTTTATTCTGTCCTTACGTTCAGATGTTACGCAAAAACGTTGTGAAATTGCATTCGATAGCGGTCAAAATGGATATTTCCGTCGAGATATGATACCCAAAAATTTTTGCGATTACAATGCTGCCTTTCCTTTGTACAAGGAAGTAAAAAGCAACTTTCGGGCGTCTTGTTATTTATAATTCCTTCTTATTTATATTCATCATTTTTTACTATATTTATAATTAGAAAATTATAAATCAAGCCCTAAAATTCCATTTTACTTCCCAGCCATCGTGACTGATACTTGCTTTGATACAGCGCTATTTTTCCCCAAACATAAAATTCGCGATGGTTGGCTATCAGATAATTATGTGGGAATTCAGAAGAGGCATAAAACTCATAATTGGAATTGGTTTGTTAAAAAGGACACCATTCAACTGTCGGTAAATAGTTGGTTATATTATTTAATTTTGATATTTAACTCTCGTAAGTTTTTACCTCAGTTCCATCTTAATTGTGACTAAAGTGCCTCTTTCAGTTCATTGTCACAGCCACTCGAAGCGGACTTACACATAGCTAACTTATCCAGCCGGGCAGTGGAAACTATAACTTCCAACCCCCGGTTAGCACGGATGGCGTCTCAATCAGACTAATATGTTACGTAAAAGTTACACATGCGCAGGGAAAGAAATGTCAGGTATAGAATACTAGTATATAAAGTATTACTAGGCAAGATACACAGAAGAACTGTAATATGGGTGCAAAAACATTGGTGTAATACTGGTGGTTATTGCTAGTCTGCCGCATGTTGTGAATATACAAAGCATGCGAAAGTAAATAAACCAGGTAATGCAAGCTAATATACAAAATACTAGTAAATGTACAGTAATAAATAGAATATTGTAACACTAAAATAACACTGATATTATAATAATATTAAATAACATAGATATCAGTACCATCAGACAAGTACGATTCATTTGTGAGTACTAATAGAAATGACACCTACATTCATGTCATGCCTAGTGGCCAAACTATCAAATCTTATCTTCATATTAAAATCGAGATGCTTCTGTAGAATGGAATCAGAGCGTTTCGGAACTCTGTTTCCCTATTACCAGTCTCTCGAGAGACTTCGAACTCGATAGACTTTAAAATACCACCATGTCACAAAGACATTGCAATCGCACGGTACCACCAGAGACCTACCGGTTAAAGACACTGACTACTGGTTGTTCTTCCCAGGTTTGAACCCATTCAAATGATCTGCCTGCATGGTTGGTTTTTGTGTTTTTCTCCATTTGTAACGTGAATACAAGTCGGATTCTCTTAGAAAATCTTCAACGAAAGCATCCCTTCCCTTAGGCAGATACTCTTGTATGCTTTACCGTATTCCAGTAACTTTACCTGATGTTACAATCACAAATGTTCGAATTTTAAACGCGATTCATACCCCGAACAAATGCTGTGGGAAACGGTCATTGACGCGTTGAATATTTTTCATGTCGAAGGTCGATTGAACATATTTCAGCTATTAAACTGGAAGGTATAGTTCGACCGTCTCAAACGCAACCTTCGCTGGCATTCTGCCAAAACACATAGACTCATCCAAAAGGGGTGTTATTACTTGCTGCGACGTGAAAAAACACGTGAAAGTCTTCTCTTCTCCGGGTCCACCAGCGGGCGAGCGGTAAAGACGCTGAGCACTGGTAGTTCGGTCCGAGGTTCGAATCTTGCAAACGGGCTGGCCGCATGGGCGTTTTCGTGGTTTTCCCCATGTGTAACGTGTATACGAGCCAGTTTCCCTTATAAAGTCCTCCACGAAAGCATCCCTCCCTTTAGGCAGATAGCCCTCGTGTGCTTTGCCATAATTGAATAACCTAACCTAACCTCTCTTCTCTGGAAAGAGATATGTTGGAAGGAAAGAAAGTCTCCATCCTTCCACCCTATTTTGAGAATAATTCTTTCCGAATGGCGCATGCGTGTTTGCGTCATGGTCGCGGATAAGGCGGTCGAATTATACTTTAGTTCTCTTGCTTTGCTTGGAAAAAAAAAATAATAATAATTTGAATGGAGAGGGAAAGGTATAAGTGGTAATCATGCGTTAAGTATGTAGTATGTGAAGTAACTTTATCATAAAAATTTGAATTAATAAGAATCTTTTAAAGAATTATCCGTAAATAAAAATAGAGAATTAACTGTTTGTTAAAAAATTAATTTAAAAGAATACTAACTGTTTGTTAATTCTTAATTCTGCGTCAAAATTATTGACAGCCTGCCAGTGAATGCCTTATATTTTAATTGGAGAATTTAAACGGTAATTCATTTGTCACGTTTTACCTTGATGCTCCACAAGTTTAAATAAACTTTAAATTCTGAAAGATAAAGTTTTATATGTAAAGCACAATATAAAAAGAGAGATAAAAGTATGAAAGTTATAATTTTAACTTAAATTTGCTGAAGTCCCTTAATTTTATGTTTTAATTCGGTTATTTTCCCCTTCTGTTCTAAAAATATTAGCTGCTTAAAATAAATCGCTCTAAACTGCGCGATTTCAAAATTGATTGCTGCCGTATGATTTTTGCATGATACTAATGATACAGACATTTACATGATGCTTCAGCCAACATTAATTTCAGAAAATTATGCAATCAAAATAAGGTTCAACCAAATCATTCTGAATCACGTTTTCATTTTAAACATGTTGCACTCTCTGCTTCTCTGGCTATAGCTAGTAGGCTGTTGCTGCTTTTCATACAGCAACGTTTTAAAAAATGTATAATTTATTCAGGAATGGGCGCGTTTGGATCCAGTTTATCAGCGATACATCAAAATATTTTTCAACGAAAATTTAAAATATTAAATTTGTGACTGCAAATTCTTTACAAATCTGCATGTTTTCAAAATTTGTTCATATGCATATTCCTTTTTCAAAAGTAAATACCTTTCAATTTATCAAAATCTCAGTCAAAATGAAGATTGTTGAAAATAAAATGAGCATGTGATGTTTGGTGTTTGCAATCGTCTGATATTTTTTCCTCGGCAGGCTTTGCGAAAATTGTCTATGTTAAAATTTTTAGAATTCAGAATGTATCGTATATTTTTGCTTACTAGGTTTAGTTCTTTTTTTACTCAGAATACCTGATTAATAATACTTGGTTTATAATTCAGTGTACTGTATGTTTATGTATGAGATGTGTTATAAATTTAAATTAGAAAAACCTCGACAGCATGGTCTCCATGCGAGAACCCCGTTTATTTCTTTAGTGTAATATAATATTATTTGTTCATGCCAGTATAGCGGTTAGCTTCGCTGACTGCCGTGCCGAAGGTCCCTGATTCGAATCCCGGAGAAGGCATGGATAAATGTGTAGTGTCGGAGCGGCATGGCGGCACTTTAAATTTCGGCTAGCCGAAAGTCCTCTCGTGTGGTTTGGTGGGAAAGGAGAGGGGTGGGAGACCCTTGGAGCCGCCTTCCCGAGGTGCTCTCCATCAGAATTGGGGGCGGAACTGAGCTAAAATCGCACTGTCACCTGTAAAGTGCTCAAGGCTGTTGCCAACGACAGGCATAATCTTGCGTTCCTTGCCACGAGGAATTTCGTGGCTCTTATTTTGACAGTCTTGATATTAATAAAGATGAAAGCGTTCAGTATAATTTGTCGGAATATTTGTTTAGAAGAAAAACAGAATGAGCTTCTAACTTTAAATCTTGAAAATCGAAGACCTAATTTACGAGAGTACAATGTTCGAAACGAAAGTTCAAAGTTCACTCCAGTATGATGAATCTATAAGTAATACTGAATTTAAAATCAAAACAAAATTAAAAGGGGAATGAAACTTAACATCTTAAATCTTCTCAAACCGTTAAAGTTTCTAATTCGAATATTCGTAATACATCATCTTCTATCAATTTGAATAAATTACGCATTCCCACTTTTAATGGCGATTCTAGTTTATTTCAAAAATTCTTTAATAGTTTCTCATGTGGACTTGACTCATTGAATTGAGTTATTAAGTAATGTTGACAAGTTCATACATCTAAAATCTTTTCTTTCGGGTGATGCTTACAAAACTGTTTCGAGATTCGCGCTTACGGAAGAAAATTATATATCTTGCTTGAAGTTGTGAAAGGACCGATACGGTAAACAACAACATTTAAGTAGTTGTTTCATGAATAAAATATTAGAAATTGAACCATTTAAGTTTTATTCAAATCTTTTCGGACTTCGAAAACTGTATGAAGTGAAATTAGTATAAGAAATTTAAATTCTATGGGAATTACATCCGGCAACTTAGCTCATTTGCTAATATCAGTTTTATTAAAACAATTACCTCAGGATTTAGTAATAGAATTTTATCGGAAGAAAGATCCTAAAATTTCTAGTGATGAATGTTATCAAACTTGAAACTGAATGTATGGGAGCTGCAAGAACTGTTTCTGGGCTTCTTTAAAGACACAGAAACCTCCAAATGGAAAGAAGCATTCTCAACCTCAAGCTAGATTTAGAAACCAATGTTCCAACATCAGCTGCATTAAATACGGTAATGAAGAATAAGTGCAACTTTTGTAATTCTAATTCTCATTCCGGATTAAAGAGTAAAACATTCACCAATGAACAAAAGCAATATAAATTTAAAAAAAAAGAGGGGCGTTGTTACAGATGTTTGGTTAATAAACATTTAATTTCGCAGTAAGAATAGAACCTTGTGGGATTTGCCAGAGTTTACAGCATAATTCATTATTCTGCCCTAGGAATAAAACTAATTCTGAATAAATTCTGACTAGGAGTAAAAATACATCGGAAATTAAACCGTCAGAAAATGCTGAATTTATTCTGATAAACAAGCTGTGATGTTTTCTAAGTTTAAGTCATAAAACTATGTATAAAAGAACACTATTTTGCTTCAGGCTGCTTGCGTACAAGTAGAAAATGATTCTAAACGGTTAAGTGCTTTGTTGTTATATGATTGAGCTCGCAGAAATAATTTATTAGAAAAAACTTAGCAAAAGCTCTAAAAGTGCAACCCTTAAAAAACAGATCTGATGTGTACACCACATGACTTCCTTGTACGGAATATTAAGTCATGCGCATTTTTTCCTGCCTTTCATTTAAACTTATTTCCTCGAATTTCATTAGAGATATATTTCTCATTCAAGTTCTCACTTCACGACAAGGCAAAAAAACATAAAATCTCAAAATATCTATATTAAAAATTGAAAGATATAGAAAAAAAAAAAATACAGTTAAAACATTTTTTAAAAAAACTGTTATAATTAAAATTACAGTTTCTACGCAAAAACAAACAATTTGGCCTGCGGGCAAGAAGGCAAACTTTTCGGTGCACAAAATTAAAAGTTTACTTTTGGTCTCACTCGACAAAAAGAGACTGAAGGCGTAGAAACTGACTTAATTTGTTGTGAACGTATGCTTAGTCAATATATGGGATAATTTAATAACTTAAATGATAATTGCAGAATGGATTAAGCATAACTGAAACTTATTTCCCCTAGATTGGCAACAAATCCACTATTCTGTTAAGTTTCAAATGTAAACAAATATGGCTGCTATGGTAAAAAATTAGGCTTAGCCGCACTTAAACATCTTTTAAATTGTTGATAATTCTACAAATATTGCATACAGATTTACTAAAGGCATGGAAACCTTAACTGGAAGATAAGAACAACATAATTCAATTTTTAAAGCAAAAAATGCGCAATTTACCAACATATAAGCTCACTCTAAATCTGAGCTCACTGAGCCGAGTAACTGATTGAGTATATATATATATATATATATATCCTTTTGGTGCGGCCGATTGCAACCAAAAAGAGAGGTGCACATCTACATGCTATAGCAGTCCTATATACAAAATTTCAACATTCTGAAGCTACTCGTTTTTGAGTTATGCGAAATACATACATACATACGTACGTACGTACAGACACCATGAAAAAAATCTCTTCTGAATCCATTTTAAATCAGTTTTATAATTATTTTGGGAAAATAGATTCTTTTATTCTGTCCTGACATACATATGTCGCGTAAAACATCGTTAAATTGCATTCGATAACAGTCAAAATGGATATTTTCGTTAAAATATTGGTACCCGGAATTTTTCATGATTACAATACTTCCTTTACTTCGTACAAGAAAGTAAAAACGCTTTTTAGTTTATACTTTCGAGAAAAGTAACCCTTATGAGAAGGAATTTGAAGTCGTTAATATCACTCTTAGACGCAAATATTCTCCTTATTCTAGCGTAAATATTCAAGCCTTAGTAACTGATGAAATCAGCGGAGTTCAGATACATTCGAATATCAAACCTGAATTATTAGAAGATTTAAGTCCAAAGAGCTATGAAATTTCTGAATCATTACGAGATAACAGATCCGTTTAGATACTTTTAGGTGCCGATTTTATGTATTCGACGCTAATCGAGGGAGTTAAAAAATAAATAAAAACTTATATATTCAACAGACACTCTTCGGTGATACAATTATGGGGCAGATTCCAGAAAATCGACTGTGTAGTTCTACTTCCTGTTTGAAGATTGCATGTACTTCGGTTATAATTTGAAATATTTATGGACTTCTGAATCATATTTGCTTGAGCATGAAAAAGAGAAAATCTCGGATAGTATTACAGAATTCGAAACGCAGTTATAGTTTATAAATAGAAGATTTCAGTTACCACTTTTATGGAAGTCTGAGACTTTACGAGAAAATTTGTCTGGTAATTTAAAAATCGCGACACAATCTCCTGACAAAGTATTTCATTCCGGCGTACCTCACACGCTGCTGCAGGTGACAGAAAAGTACTGAATATTAAAGGCCCGACAAGTTGTAAAATCCCTTCTAAGCAACTGTGCTATTTGCAAAAGTTTCAGCATTTCTCCAGGAGACCAGATGGCTGCTCCATTACAAGCTCACCGAGTGGAACAATCGGGCCCGTTTACACTTATTGGGGTCGACTATGCTGGTCCATTATTTACGAAATGTAGTAAAAATAAACAATGTATTCTATTGATAATCTGTGCTATTACAAGAAGTGTTCATCTGGAACCAGTTAGTCATATGACTGCAGATGCATTTTTACTTGCTTTCCGACGTTTTGTATCTCGAAGAGGCCTGTGTTCTGTGATGCACGTACTTTCAAACGTGCTGAACTTGAGCTGAAATAAATATGGTCACTAATGAATCACCTAGAAGTAAAAAAAAATTATGCTACTAACGGAATTAAATGAAAATATATCATGGAAAGAGAAGCTTGGTGGGAAGGCTTTTATGAGGGTATGGTGCGTTCCGTGAAAATCGCTCTACGGAAGATTCCTGAAAACTCATCTCTGACTATTGAGCAATTGCAAATTGTTCTTATCGAAACTGAAAGGATGATTTATTCTCGGCTAATTTCCTTATGATGGAAATGACTTAGATGAACCACATGGCTTAACTCAGCATATTTCCTTTTAGGAAAAAGAATATCGTCGTTGCCTTCTTGTGAGACTTAACTTCGATTCCGATTTTACTTCCAGGAATTCTTTGATAAAGGCCTATAATCGCTAATAATTAATGAATTCCTTTTGATCCAGACGGAAAAAAGAATATTTGTTGAATTTTAAGAACTGTCCATTCGAGCTTCGTTAAGAATAATATTCCCGAATTCAAAGTTAATGATATAGTTTTAGTTAAGGAGTAGCATTTACCCCGAAATTGGGGAGAATCCTTGAGTTATTTCCTGGAAGATATGGCAAGATGAGGGCTTGCAAGGTAAAACCCGAGTTATCGGTTATTAGACATCCTCTACAACTTTTGTACAATTTAAAACTTCAAAACTGAAGTTTTATGTTTCAGCGTTAATTTAAAAATATGTATTGTGATATACCTTTTTATGGCTGTTCATTATTTTTTGAACTATTCTGTTAAAAATTTGTAATTTTAGTACCTTCCATGCACAAATTTAGTAATTTAAAGTGTGCTTAAGTTCATAGAGTCATGGTATGCTCTTAGGGATCATTGAACAATCTCCTCAAAACTTATGAATATTTTTTTTTAAATTTAGATAATGTTATATTTAAATTTGCCGTTATTTATAGATGATATATATTTTTTTCCCTTTGTCTGGAACTCCAGCGCTTTTGTAGTATGAATCTGTATTGCTTATACAGAAGTTTGATAAACCCCCTGTAGTTCATGGGGGGTGGTGCAAGTTGTTGAAAATAAAATGATCATGTGATCTTTGGCAACCGTGCTTTTTTAATTATCTGATATTTTTCCCGGCAGGCCTTGCGAAAGAAGTTTATGTTAAAATTTTTAGAATTCTGAATGTAACGTATATTTTTCTGCTTACTAGGTTTAGTTTTTTTTCCTTTTTTATAGGATTACTTGATTAATTAACTTGGTTTATAATTCAGTGTAATATATGTTTATATATCAGATGTGTTATGAATTAAAATTAGAAAAAATTGGAAAATATGGTGTTAGGTACTTTCTTTAAAGCTATTAAACATTCTGCACTTATGCAATAAATCTTTTATTCGCGCCTTATTTACATATCATTCAAATGGTACAACTAAAATTACAAGATTACTATGCGCGCTTCATAAAAATATTATCGTTCAACTCGGCTTCCGTCATAATAATCTCTCGTTGCCACTCGGGGAAAAATAAAATATTTTAAAAAAATCAATGAGTTACGTTTACATTCGGGCATCCTGTCTTAGTTACGACCTCGGAACATCAAGAACTTCACAAAATTAAATTTATAATAGTAAAATTTAGAGTTCAAAATCCTTTAACTGTCATATAGACTCACCATCCTCTTTTATTATTTTTCCGTGTCCTAGTTTCAGTAATATGCGGCGTCTTGTTATCATTATCAGCAACACTAATGTTATCACCATCGTCATCGTCCTCCTCTGATTCAGCATGACACTGCCATGATTTCAATTGGCTCACATGAGCTTTCGTACTAAAGAAACGACCTTTCACGTTCTCTTCTAATTGAGTCACTCTATAGGTATCGCTTGGTAAAACGTCTGTAACTACCAAATGTCCTCAAAATTTGGTTGTGTTTTGGTTGATTCTCCAGTTGATTTAGGTACTCTTCTCATAACTACTATTTCTCCTCGTTCGAATGTTAAAACATTGCTTTTCTTCTTGTCATAATTTGCTTTACTTTTCATTTGCATATCTTCATTTCTCTTTCTAGCTTCATTCTGGAAGATTACTGGATCCTCCCATTCATTTGCGTCTTCGTCTGTAATCATCCTCATCAATCCGTCGTTAAATTTTGGTGAATAACCATGAAGCATTTCGAAAGGAGTTTTATTTGTAGTCTTATTTATCATATTTCATAAATTCCTTTCGCATTCCTTAATATTTTTATCCCAGTCCCTATGATTCAGATTTTCCATATTCGTTTCAATTGTAGTCAAAATTGTCCGATTTGCCCTTTCCACCATTCCATTACCACTTGGATGTTGAGTTGAATTGAGCGTATGACTGATTCCATTATTTTCGCAGTACTCTCGAAATTCCTTCGCTGTGAAAGATGTTCCTTTATCGCTGATAATGTTTTCTGGAACCCAAAACCATTTGCAAAACTCTTCAATTCAACTACCACATATTTGGTTGTAGTACTTTTCATAGGATATAAACTTGTAAATCTTTTGAAGTTATCAATTATTACAAATAATTCTGTGTTTCTTCTTGAACTTTTTACGAATAGTCCTAAATGATCTACATGTGTGATTTCAAAAGGTCTACCAGGTCTAATTGGATACAATACTCCTTTCTCTTACCACTAGGCACTTCATTTACTAGGCATTCGAAACACATCGAAATGCGACGCGTAACATATCTTTTTATTCCTTTAAACCAGTAAGACTCCTTAATTTTGTCAACAGTTCTATCTGCTGAAAAATGTTCCAAAAGATTGTGAAATTTTACTGCAATATCTTTTCTCATCGACATAGGTATGACGTATAACAATTTTTCCTTTTCCCCATCTTTTACTTTACGAAATGATCGATTATTCTTCAAGACCTAATTTTCAGTTACATACTCCTCTGCATTCGTTCTGTCATTTATCTTTTTCTTTAAAATGTCTATTAATTTACGTAATTCTGGATCTGAATGCTGAATCATAAGAATTTGTTCATCTATCCTTAGCGTTAAATAAACTTCCAAGTTGTTCTCAATTATAGAGTCTAAGGTTTCTTCTGGCTGATCAGCTGGTGATCGGCTCTATGCATCTACGTAGTGACTCATTTTTTTTTACCTTGTCTGTGCTTTATTTCAAGATCGTATTCCTGGATTAGATTACTCCACCTTGCTATCTGAGGATTTGAAGTTTTCTTCGCGTTTAAATAAACTAAAACTTGGCAGTCTGTAATTATTGTAAATCGGATTCCAATCAAGAATTGTCGAAGTCGTGTCAAAGTCCAAACTATAGTCATTAATTCTAATTTGCTTGAATGATAATTCTTTTTTGTTTCTATTGTTTCTTTACTTACACAATAAACTAAATGCCATTTTTATCTTCACCTTTTTGCAACAGCATTCCTGCCAGCATTGCTGCTCGCGTGTGTGTGCACTTCTGTTTCTGCTTCCGGATTATATAAAGCTAGTACTGATTCGTTAGTTAAATAGTCTCTTAGAGTACTGAATGATTTTTGCTGATCTTCATTTCCTCGTCAGTCTCGTTAACGGTTCAGCTTTCTCTGCATATTTCGGAACAAACCTTCTAAAAAAACTTGTAAGACCTAAAAATTGTTTAACTTCATGTTCATTGTTGGTTTAGAAAAGTTTAATATGGCTCGTACTTTTCTTGGTCCAGATTGCATACCATTTGATTTTATTAGAAATCCCAAATACTCAATTTCATCTTTCCCAAATTCGCATTTTGTCAGTTTCAATGTCAGCTTTGCTTCTCTCAATCTATCAAACACTTTTCTAAGTTTTGCCATCATTTCTTTCCAAGATTAGCCAGAATTAATATGTCATCCAAATAGCATAATATTTCTTTATTAAGCAATGGACCTAAAACTTGATTCATAAGTCTCTGAAATTCTGCAGGAGCGTTAGCTAACCTAGAGATCATACGTTCAAACTGACCAGTATCACCTGGAGTGATAAAAGCCGTTTTCAGTTTCGCTTCTTCAGTTAAAAGAATTTCTAGATATCCATGAGCTAAGTCCAATGTAGTGAAAACTTTACATTCGCTAAGACATTCAAGAAGATTGTCTATCCCAGGGAGTGGAAATTTATCTTTAACAGTTTGCGAATTCAACTTTCTGTAATTTACAACTAATCGTAGTTTATCTGTCCGTTTCCTTATGAGTAATACTGGGCTAGCATACGGAGATCTTGTTTCAGTAACAATTCCATATTTCTTCCATTCGTTTATTATCTTCTTTATAGAAGCACGCTCCTCGGCGTTGGTTTTATACGACTTCATGCAAACAGGCTTATTCCCTTCAATTTCTTTAATATCCATCTTTGTTAAGTCTGTACACCCTAATTCCTCCACATTTAATGTAAAACTATCTCGATACTCATTTATCAAATCTAAAATTTCCTGTTTTCTCTCTGGCATAACATTGTTATTAACTTTAATTTCTTCTAAAGTAATCGGTCTCTTTAACTTTTTAATTTCATTTATTATCATCATTTCCTTTTGATTTGAATTTTCAGTTTTCTGATCTGCACTTGAATCAACTAATTCTGCTACTTCTGCTCTACCGATACACTGGTTCTCTTTCAAAATTAATTTTTGATCACTGTAGTTAGTGACTGGTATCAGTGTTTCTCCGTGTATTACTTCCAATAATGACCCCAACTCATCTTCTGATTCACTTATTAAAACACAACCGTTATTTATTTCATCAGTTTTAGCTTTCAAGAAATTAACTGTATTACCTTCGATTTCAATTTCTTGGGTTGCCTTCAGTTTAATTCGTGGAGTGTTGATGTCATTTTGTAAATGTGAAAATAGACAATCATTGGCGTATATGCAAGGTATTACCTATCTTGGCGTATGCAATATGTGGCAAATCAGTCCATGTTCGACCAACTAGTAAGTCGCATGGTTGCGTTTCATCTTCTACAATTAGCACTGTATTGTCCTTTTCTTCCACATCATCAATCTCTAAATTAACAGTTACTTTTTCCAGTGTTCTAGCGACTGGTTTACTCTGGTTTCAAAAGCCAAACAATTCCTCCACATCAGGTTTTATAATAAGATTCATTTTCCTAGCCACAGACTGTTTCAGTAAACACGAACTGTAACCCGTATCTATGATTGCAGTGATTTCTTCTCCATTATTGATGCGAGCATATTTTAAATATACAGTTGGTGAAACACCTGAGCTCTGGTTCACAGATAAGCTATTTTTAACATTTGTTAAATCTGAACTCTTAAACGTACACTTTTTAAAAGTATGACCCCTTTGATTACATTTCCTGCAAGTAATTTGTTTTTTAGGTTAAAGACAATCCGTCGCTATATGTCCATAATCATTACAGTTGAAGCATTTCGGCTCACCCTTTTCATTGCGGATACCAGAATTATATTCTCTTTTAATTTCGTCTATTTTATGAAATTTATCTCCCAAATTGTATTTATTATCAAAACTGTTTTTAAAACCCATTTTGAAATTACTATCTGTCTGCACAGAATCGTTAACATTTTTTGGTCTTGAATACTGATTATAGTATGCCTCATAAAATTTAGAACCAAATTTAGGCTTAAGATTATGCCTAAAAGTTTTATTTTCTACTTGAAGTACTTTCATCCCTGGCGAATATTTTCATATTCACCTAATTTTTCAGTCAACTCTTCAGGATTAATGAATTTAGACCAATCATCAACGAAATGATCTCGTATAGCAGCGGGGACCCTTTTCTTTAATTGGTCCGCAATAATAAGCTGTTTTAAAGAGTCAAAATCTGTTACATTTAATTCAGCAAGCGACTCTTCAAAATTATTTTTAATTCAAACGTGAAGTCCCTCCACGTATTACGCAACGTTTTAATATGATCAACGAACGTTTGCCGAAACTATTCAGGGCTTAAATTTTCTCAATAGTAGCTGTTTAACGGGCTTATAGTCGTTAGCTTTTTCTTCTGGTTCATGGGCAATTAATTGAGTTATTTTATAAGGCAATAGACTGAACAGCTGAAAAATCCAGTTTTGTTCTTCCAACTCAATACGTCGTGACTGTCTCTCAAATAAGACTAAATAAAAACTTAATCACCTTCACTCAATTCATACTTATGCATTAACTTACTCATATCACAAAAATTACTTCGGTAAAAGTTTACAAATGGGTGCCCCTTGTGTTTTGGCGATTCTGTTTTGACGCCAAGATCGGCGCCAATACGACACAATTTCAAGATGGCCGCTACTCAAAACCAAAACAAGAAGTCAAAGAATTTCACAAACTCCGTGTCCATGTACACATCGACCTATTTTCACTTAAAAAAAAATCAGAGAATTGCACAAACTAGTCATTGCACATTTTGACTTTGTCCATGTGCACATTGATTTGTTTTCAATTAAATAAATCAAGAAGCTAAAACCATGTTAAAACTCTCATGGTATACAGAAATGGAGTTTCATCGCCAAAACTGAACAAAATTTTTCGCCAAAAAACAAGGGGCACCCAATTCTACACTAGAGCCATTACTTCTACTAACATTAGAAGGAACAGTGTCATTTACATCACTACTTCTGATTTCAGCTTCTACTTTCAACTTTTCGAGTTCAAATGTTCTTTCTTTTTATAAAATTTCCAACTTTTCCCTGTTTAAACGATCATTTATAATTCTATCTAGCATTTGTTTAGTAAATTCTTCTTTATAGGTCTTACTATTCAAAATCATATCCCTTAAGCCCACAATTTTAATATCACCATAATTAATTTTAATATCTACGTAAAGTTCTAAGGCAAGTTCCTTTAAGTCACATTTCTTGCCCTTTGCCAAACAAGCCATCTTAGACTTCAATTTTCAAATAATAATACAAGAATTATACTTAGTTCTTTCCGTTTAATACTTAGACATAATATAAACAGTTTATAAATGCAGGTACCTTTCTACTTTCGTTTTTGGCGAGCTTCCAAATTTGGGCTTAACGTACATTAAGGCTTTAAAGAATCAAAAAGTTCGAAGTGCATAAAATTAAAGATAAAACATTTATTTACAACTAACAAAGAAGTTTAAGTACGAAAAGCAAGTTACATAATGGCTAGCGGCAATCTCCAGTTACTAAATCTAAAACGGAACTGCAACTTTTTTTTTCAAACAAAGATTCTATTGCCAGATTCCTACAGTTGCATTCGGAAATAGCATTTCTAACATCCTCCCACCTTTGTAAAGTGAGAGCTTTACAAACATTGACAAAATTAAATATCCAAAAAGTTTAAAATGTTCTTAAAGATCAAGCCTTTCTTTCGGTCGAATCACTCTCCCAGAGCGTGTTTGTATAGGATGTTTCTCCAATTCAACCTCGGAAAACTTTCTCTTTTCGAAATCTTGAGACCGCTGAATTAAAGGTTCCCTTTCTTCAATAGATTCTTCAGTCTTACAATGAATTTCTAAGGGATAGAGTCTCTGTATAGGTCTTAATAGATACCCATTAGCTGTTTTTACTCTTATAAGTCGATTAACACCATCTCGTCCTGGAAATACTTCAACAACTTTTGCTAATGGCCAATCCAGTCGCCTTTTGTTGTCGTTACCAATTATAACAATATCTCCTACTTTAACTGTGTCAGCGTCTCTGGCTTTAGATGACTTAAGCAGACCAAGATATTCCCGTTTAAATCGCACTCTCAGTTTCTCTCTAATACTTTGGAGATAATCAAATCTCTTCACCAAAGTAACTGCTTCGATGTGATCTAGATCAGCTACCTCATTGCCTGGAAGACTTTGCAAAAACATGGACGGTTTCAAAACACTCAGTTCATCAACTTCCTCCGATAAGTAAGTCAGTGGACGGTTATTCATGATAGATTCACATTCACATAGCAGAGTGTTCAGCTCCTCATAATTTAATGATGTTCGACCGAGATTTTTCTTTAAAAGATCCTTTAATATTCTTATCAAGCGCTCCCAGGACCCTCCCCACCAAGTAGCAGTGGGAGGACTGAACTTCCACTTAATATCTTGTAAACTACATTCTGATTGAATCTCATTCCAATCTAACTGTTTGAAAGCTGAATTTATACCAGTGAAAGCAGTACCATTATCGGAATATATGACTGATATTCTTCCTCTTTGAGCTATAAATCGTCTTAGGGCTTGTATAAAGGCAATACTACTTACAGATTGGATAAATTCCAGGTGAACAGCTCTGCATACCGCACAGGTAAATATAACAATCCAGCATTTCTGTTGCCGACGAGTAAAAAGTGGTCCAGCTAAGTCGACGCCAGTTATTTGGAAAGTAGAAGTCATCTGTGTTCGATCTTTTGGAAGAGGTGGGATAGGAACTTGGAGAGCTTTAGAATGGTTTCTTTTACAAACAATGCATTTTCGTACAATTGAACCTACAGTTTTCCTTCCCCTTA
>KK121164.1:1941-102466 GCA_000611955.2 Stegodyphus mimosarum
TTTTTTTTTGGTTTAATTTCTTTTATACATCGTTTTAGATTTATCATAGTATTTGAATAGAACATGTGGCAACTATTAGATAATTCTTCAGATGATATAATTTTTGTACATTCTCAATTATAAAATGATGAGATATAACTGTTAAGTAACCTAGTGCCCGCTATGATAAATAAATTTAGTGAATTTTAAAGCGTGCGTTTATTCTATTGTGGTTTATGCGCTAACGACGAAGTAGATTTAATTCGATCCAATACGTTTAAATGAAATGCAAGAAAAAGTGGGTATAATTTAATATTCCCAACTAGGAAGTCATGTGATGTTCACATCAGCTTTTTTTTTAAATTATTATTATTATTATTATATCGAAATGCTGCTGAAAATACAATATATAAAATATCTTTGGCAAAATTTAGGTTACCAGAACTTATATAATGGGGGTAAAGAAAGCAGTCAATACATTAATTTCTATGCATGAAGATTTTCATATGAGTATTCATTTAAGTATATTTGTTTAATTAATGGATAGGATTAATATCAGAAGCTCAGGTGAGAGATTTAAGGTTTATACTCTCAACTGAGAACACTATACATTTATGAGATAAGAATAAAGTTCTGGAAACAAGTATCTGTATATAGTGAAATTCTTTTGTAATCGTATATGGCAATCCCCTCTTTTTTAATCTCAGAAATTCAATCATTTTGATATTTTCCTGAAACTGGAATTTTACAAAAGGACATCTGCGTCTATGATTTGATGGGCGATGAAAACAAGTAATATTAAATTTCTACGCCTAACGCGTTAACGTCTGATTCTTAATTTCGGCAGGGTAACTGAGGATTAAGGAGGAATGTTTTTTTGGAGGAAGCTGTAAAGAAAACTGGCTTGTATTGTGCAAACAATGAAAACAATGAAAAATGATTTTTAGTATAAATGTAAGAAAATTTCATTACGAAATTAGCCGAAAAATATTAAATTTAGGCTATCTAACTAAGTATTAATATTGTTACGAATTTCACATTTATTTGGCTATTTATTTAGAATTCCAATTAAAATTGCTTTATATTTCCCGTGCAACGCAGACGATTTTTGAAGAGAAAGCTAAGTAAATAAATAAATAGATAAATAAATAAAAATAAAAGAGTGCGTGCATTTAATGTTTAATAAATAAATATCTCGTAATTACTGTTGTCATCCAGAAAAATCGAGATTGTTCTAGTGATAATTAAAAAGCTTAGAAAAGCTGAATTGAAACACCTCATCTCAGTTGTTGTTGCTGTTGTTGTAGCTGTAAAAAGCGAACTGCTGTTTGTTTACTTAATGCTGTTATTGATTGTAGCGATTTCGCTGTGAGATAGAATTACTTTATCTGTTTTGAACTGAGTTTTGCTAAACGTTTGAGATATTGTGCTAATATCTCTGAAGAAATATTTCAGCATTTTGATTTATTTCTTGGGGAAAGAACAAATTTTTGTTAACTTTTTACGACTTGTGCATTCAATCCATAACGAACCCGTATGCACGCAACAATATTTACATCTGAATCATATTATAAATAGTTCAGTAACCTGAAATATACATTATAAAACTAATTTTAAGTTAGTCTCTGAAGCTTTTGAAATTACGTCGCCACGCAGCCACGAAAATCTCTTGAAAACTCGTTTATCGTCAGAGAAAATTCTAATTTTTCTCATTTCGGGTTCGGCAGCTGTGCTGTTTTATCCCTAACGCAGATTTTGTTGTCTTATTTGTTTTCTTATAATCTTGATTTGACAACAACAATAAATGATATTTTTGATACTTTTTATATGAAGTATCCGCCAAGGGTAGGTTATTCAATCATGGAAAAGCACACGAGGGCTATCTGCGTAAAGGGAGGGATGCCTTCGTGGAGGACTTTCTAAGGGAAACTGGCTCGTATACACGTTACACATGGGGAAAACTACGAAAATGCTCATGCAGCCAGCCCGTTCGCGGGATTCGAACCTCGGACCGAACTACCAGTGTTCAGCGTCTTTACCACTCGGCCACTGGTGGGCCCTATCCGCGAAGGGAATGAATTCCATTTTTTAGCTTAATGTCATTTTTGCATACCTTATTCAAATTTCGTTTGGATTGGATAGATTAGATGAAAGCAAAGTATACTAGGGCAATCTGCTTAAGGAAAGGAATGTTCTCCTGGAAGACTTTCTAAAGGGAATCGGCTCGTATCCATGTTACACGTGAGAAAATGCTCGAAAACTCCCATGCAGCCAGCCTTTTCGCTCAGATTTCAGCGACTTGACCGCTCAGTCGCTAGTGTGTCTCTTATTTTTTATATTAGTAATTAAAAAGTAATTAATGTATCATCTACCTTCATTCAGACATAATTTAACAATTATGTCTGAATGTCTCCTTTCTCAATCACCTATTTTACTAACGTCCAAAAGAATTTATTTCATGTAGGAAATTTGCTAGACCCATTTAAGCTAAGTGATGTTAAAACTAATGCGTAGATAGAAAGTATTTTAGGAAAATAAATAAGGGAAAAATTTAATTTTTCGTATTATTTCTAGTACAATAAAAGGGATAAATGATTTCCACTTTTAATTGGGAGAAAAGTGTAGATCCGCCTTTCTAAGAAGTGGGCGGCAAAAGGGCAGATACCCAAGTTGAGACTCTTATAAAGCCAACTAAAAGCAGAATTTAGCTATGAAAAGCTTTATATGTTTCACAGAATTTTCTCTCATAAAAATTGCTTGCTTATATTTAAGTAAACGCTGAGCAAAAAAGGGATCCGGGTTTATGTATCCGCTTGGAAAACTTCATTCGGAAGTCATTCGCCAATCTAAATACGTATTCAATGTATTACACATCACTCAGCTATAGAGAGAAGCGCGTGTTTGCTTGGTCACTCCTACTGTAGCCAGTTCAGGAAGTTGTGTAACTCCTTTATCAATGTTTCCTGCTTTGCCATTTACATTTTCTGTAGTTAAACGTGCAATACAAGTCAAGGTCTCATACGTTCAAGTCCTGTGATTCGTTACAAACATGTGGTTTTTAACTTTGGCTGCTGTCTTATTCGGTAAGTCGCTATTTATGTATATGTATTTGAAGTTTTATGAAGCAGGTTATTTATTTGTTTCAATATGGAAAGTTGACCCCTGCAAAAGAATTAAATAAAGTCCTCTAAAGTCTACTTTTTAGCTGATAATCATCTTTATGAATTTAATATTTTGTAAATAGTTATGGTTTTGACGTTTTATAAACTATATTTTATAGGATATTGATATTTTATAAATAACTCAGCAAATAATTAAATAAATTGACATAGCAGTACAAACAAGGTTTACGTTAGGAATAAATCAAGTAACATGCATATTAAAGTAACTGATTTTCTAGCGTTCTAATTTAATTATAAAAACTCTGAGCATTTTAAAACAGTTTGTTGTTATCGTCTGCCTATTAAATATTTATTTAAGGTAAGGGTTTCTAAATTAGTTTGGATTTGTACTCTTTATTACATTGGCTATGTACTTTTAATTCATAATTTTGTTTCCTATAGTGGATTTGCTTTCTAAATTTATCGAAATTCTTTTACTACTAAATTTCTCAATTCAACATTGCACAACTTTTCAATTGTGTAATTCTTTACCCATACCTATATGGATGCCCAAATTTGGAATTTGTTTTATTATCGATTTCATATTTTGTAGCAGTTTAACGAATTTTTGATTAAGAAACTCAAGGACTTCAACGCGAGCAATGGCAACACTGTGCGGGAAAAAAAAGAAAAAGAAAAATTATCTCCAGCGCGCAAGACTATGTATCGGAAATTCTAAAGATATGCTCATTTTAAAATTATTTGCGATATTGCTGTTGAATTGAATTTTATGGTTTAAGCACGAAGAACACGATATTTAATAAATAAAGGTAACACACAAAAAAACGTTAAAATAATACCCCTTCTGGCATAATATAAAATGTTTTAAGTTTTTGAGATGAAATTTTAGGATTATGTTTTTTTTTCATGTATTTAGACCTTTGCAATTAATTTACTTATGCGTTGTGAAATTGAATGATATAGCAAATTAGTTCGCAAGAATAATTAATCATTTTATTTTGTTTACAATTGAATTTTCATAATTTAAAATTTTAATTAGCTTTATATGAAAGAGATAATGATTTTGTATTTGTTAAATTCAAATATTTATTTTAATACACGTGTGTCAACTTTACATACATACAAACAATATTAGGATAATTTGTGAGTGGCAACAATATTTAATTTCATTTTTTTCTAGTTAAAAATTGGTATAATTATAGTCTTTAAATTGTGTATTACAATGCTGGATCCTCTCTACTTGCCTGGTAATATGCTGTAAAATAAAAACGTCTTTATTTGTGAATCTTTTGTGATGTGTAATGTTTATTAAGGCTTTTGTGGAGCCTGAGACTTAATGTTTAATAGTGCAATAGCAGAAAATTTGGTGAATTTACAGACTGGCATCTTATAGTTTTTGTATGTTAGCCTCTCGTTATGTTTACACATAGAGTAGCACCGCATTACGAAGTTTTTAAATAACCTCATGACAAATATATCCGTCTCACACTGTTTTCAACTCTGCAGATCTGTGATTAAACTTTCTACGTTTTAAAATGTATGAAAAAATAAAAATACATGTCTATAGTAAAAAGTGTGGTACATAAGTCGATGTTTTGGCCAACGCTGTGCGGTATTTCCCTTGAATATTTTGTGTGCAATGTATTTTATTATCATAGAAATAAACTATAATAAAAAAGTTTTTAAATACTTGAAAATAACGAGCAAATTCAGTTTTCATACTGCATAATTTCAAAATAAATTTCATTAATATGCATATAAGGGGAAATTCAAAATTGCGGTTAAATTTGAGATCTGCTAGTTCAGTATTATTTCTCGTATCGGTCATAATTTACAAATTAATATAATTTGCACTTTTAAAGGAAATATATTTATATATTGTCAATTTTATTCAACAGTTTCATTGAACTAACTTAATGATATAAATATATGCTGTCACTAATTTTCAATAAATTAGCTTATTACGGAATTTCTTATGGATTCTTACTTTAAAAATAATTAAAATAAAATGCATTAGAAACATATTTTATTTAATGTTATTTGTTTTATAATGGTGTAAATGTTTATAAACATAATCCTTTAAGTGTTAAACTTTATTATTATAGAAAAAAGTTAAAATGAGGTGGATATAAAAAGTACTGTTGCGTGCCCACGGGTTCGTAATAGATTGAATGCACACAAATCAGCTCATAAGTTAATTTTTTTTTATTAACAGAAATACTTCAAAATTTAGGAATTTTCCTTAGGGATACTCGTATAGAAGTTCACAGTATCACAAAGTACAATCAGTAGTTGCGAATTAAACTACTAAGAACTTTCACCACGCAATGCAAAGCGCATCTAAAGAGAAAGCAAACTCGGATGTCTCAGTTCAGGCGAAACTAACAAATCGCAACAACAATAGCTAAGCGACTGACAGCAGATGCTCTCTCTTTGGCTTAAATAGTTTTCAACCGGCCGCGAGATGTTTCTAGTAATTTTTTCTTCTCGAAATTACTGGAAAACAATGCAAGAGTGGAATTACGGTTACAGTTAACATAGTGGTCAATTACATTTATTCAGTTACAATACTTATTACGGTGATACAGGGAACAGACAAAATGGACAATTCAGGACATGAAACAGACAAATTTCCGACCGCATTCACGATTAAGAAAATAAATAAAATGTATAGTATTTTTTAGTTCTTTTGTCCTATTTGATGATCAGAGACCTTCTTAGTCCTCTTCTTTTTCAGTAAAGTCATCATGTGGGTCTCCTTTGCGATAAAATCCAATTTATATTTTAAGCTCCATTCTTTGTGTGATATTGTTACGTGCGTACGGGTTCCTTATATATTGAATGTACAAGTCGTTAAAAAGTTAACAAAAATGTATTCTTTCCGCAAGAAATAAATTAAAATGCTGAAATATTTCTTCACAGATATTCGCACAGTATCACAATATCTCAAACGTTTAGCAAAAAATCAGTTCAAAACAGATAAAATAATTCTATCTCACAGCGAAATCGCTGCAATCAATACAGCATTAAGTAAACAAACAGCAGTTCGCTTTTTACAGCTACAAGTATAACAGCAACAACAACAACTACTACTTAGATGAGTCTAGTCTAGTCTGGACAACTATTGCTGGGATATTGCCAATTATGGGCAACTTATCCAGCTCACTGAGGAATTGCATAGAGCCCCGACGTGCAATTTCCTTAAATTAAATAAAACCAAATATGCGGTATGAAAGAGATGCCGTTTGCATCGCAAGGTTGCAATAAACCAAAGTCCAGCAATGTAGAGAGAAGTCCTAACTAAAATCCTGACTGCGGCAGAGCCGCGTTAGTACATGTCTGCGTCCTAACCAGTTCACAGGAAAGTAACACAATTTATTAAACTTTAGTTATACAATACAATACAAATACTGAATTAATACATGAAATATAACATACAAAATGATAATAAAAATTGAAATTCTTGATTAAATATAACTAGGATAAATAACGAAAGCCTATTTACATATGTACAAGTTGAAGCAATGCTCTAACAACTACTAAGTTGGGAAATTCAGATCCCTTAGTAAGTGAGCCGCATATGGCCAGATGTTGTAATCCTCATCTAAGGCTATGTAGTCTAGAACATGGAAATGTTGAAGATGTTTACATAATAAGGCAGATTTAAAGAAGTTGGCATTCATTCTATGTAAATAATGATTTACATATTCAATCCTCAGGTCTCTGTGTAAGGTCTCATTAGATAGATTAATGGGCATTTGTGATAAGTCTTAAAACTTTGTTTTGCGTAATCTGAAGTTTTTCAAGATCTTTTTTAGAGCAAGTCGCCCAGGCCGGCGAAGCATAAGAGAAAATGGGCCTTATGACAACAACATATAAATGCCTTTTCTTAAGCTTGAATTTCGTCCAATAAGTGGGAGTAGGCAAGTAATTAAACTTAATGCTTTGCTTCTGACACGGTTAATATGGTCTTTCCAAGTTAACTTGTTATTGAGTGTCACTCCTAAGTATGTAGCCTTAGATACCAACGGTACCTCAGTGCCAAATAATTTAATCTTTTCATTAAGTCTTCTACATCTTTGTTTTCTTCTAATAACTAATAGTTGGGATTTTACCGCATTTAACGATATACTACTGAGATGAGTTGTTTCAACTCGGCTTTTATAAGCTTTTTAATTATCGGTAGAACAATCACGATTTTTCTAGATTTTTTGGATGTCAACAGTAATTACGAGATATTTATTTATTAAGCATTAAATGCTTGCGCTCTCTTATTTTTATTGTTATTTTTTTTCGACGTAGCTTTCTCTTCAAAAATCGTCTGCGTTGCACGGGGAAATAAAAAGGAATTTTAATCAAAATTCTAAATAAATAGCCAAATAAATGTGAGATTAGTAACAATATAAACAAGATCTTTCACGATTTTTAAGATAGCTGTGTTGCTATCCGCTATAGTAACCCTTCTGTGTAAGCTTTCAAATATATAGCACAACCAAAATCTATTTCCATGTGCAGTATCAACTGTTAAATTTCATAATGCAGGTCTTAAATTGGAACCCTTTTGATATATTTTACTTATTAAAACTGTTATCTATTGTACTCGATTTCACAAACAGCTGAGAAACTTTTGATTAAATTACTGTCCCAGTAACAGTTATCTTGCCAGTTATTGCTGGCTACCATAAATTATTCAACCCTGAATTTAAAGCAACGATAATAGATATTTTAAAATGCTTTTGTTTTATTTTCCGTAACCACGCTTTCTTATCGCATTAGCAGTAGATTTATAAGCCAAACAGAAAGATTATTATTGTCTTTGAAAAATTATTAAATTATTGATTATTTAAAAGATTATTATCATGACTTTAGGTGTGGTAATTTTTAAAGTTCATCGCTAATGTGAATGTCATAGAGTCGCATAAATATATTATATGCGTATTTGTAAATTCGTGTTCTTCTGCAACCTATATTTTTAATTATTTCCTTGGTGGTTTAATATTTATTTATCTATTCTAACCTAGTATCAGTGAGTGCTGAAGACAACTGCGATGTTTCGAAGTATGTTGAATGCATGGAGCCCATGTATAATGCTACATATGGTCATCCGCATGGGCTGTACCAGACCTCCGAAGATTTGTCTGTGACTTGTCCGTGAGTATAACTAATCATCACTTATTTGTTTGCATCTTACAAACATCCCTTCTTCAGTGTTGATTTAATTTAGGTGCATCATTGCCGTCTAACTGTTGATAGGTCGGGGAACAGTTTATTTACCATGTTAATCGGTTCTGCCCCTCGTCCGCCACTATCGATTGCGAGATCGTCCGTTAGAGAAGCAAACTTTCGCAATAAGCGGACAAAGGGCATTATAAATCTACAGTTATAATGTATGCCGTCTAGGCCTACCCCTTGATCGAGTTTCGCAGATAACACATGGTTCTTCCAAAAATAAACTTAAACACCTTGAGACTGATCAAGTCCTAGGATCGGTGATGGTTGTTTTCTGATCGCGTTAGTATTGAGCAATAAATTGAGTAAATAGTGTAACTTCTAGTGCATCTAGACAATTTAAAGTTTCTTTGTTAAATTTTATTTTAATTCATATTAAATAATTTGCTGACTCTTTTTAATAAAATCTCATTTTTATTCTTACAACGTTCAACATATACAACAGCTACCCTCGGTAGTTATCAACGAAAGAAATATAAATGGGCATCTGCAATGATGTAGCTGTCAAAATAAAGTCATGTGCGATGATGTAGCTGGAAGGATCTCTTCTTGAGATTATAAAGTATACTATATTTTAATATTGTTAAATAATGCTTTTGTAAAACAGCGTTATGATATTTTTTTTCCTCTGAATTAAACGAAATAAACCGAAAAGTATAAATAAAAAGTGAAATTTTCTGTTTAGCAAAACGAAATGAAAGCTAGTATAAGTTATTAGAGACGATAAATTTTATGAATTATATTTAACTAAATGCTAACAAAGCTATTTGAGCTATATATTTTTTATTGTTTAGTTTATGAAACACGTTAAAGATCATCTAATATAAATAAATTTATATATGTATTTTTCGAGTCTTTAAAAGGGGGGGAGGTCACGATCTTCTTAAAGTGAAAGGAGTGCATAGTGCATAATAGGTTGAGAACCACTGGTCTATACACTTTTGTAAAATTTATTTCTTAATAAGCTCTCCTTCGTAGCATACTGGCTAATAGTTTTACACATACACAAGAAATACATTGATAGAATAAAATCAACACTTGTTGCATCTAGAAATGAGTGCTGTACTGTCTAATAGTTGATCAAATCGAAATATAACAAAATATTCGACATTTACAGAAATAAAAGAATTTTCTGTGATGTACTTGAATAATGTAATAAAAAGAAACTATGTTTATGTGAAATTTGTTATGAAACTAAAGTTTTAATTATTACATTCTAGAAGTTCAAACTGTACTAACTTAAATTTCAAGTGTTTCCTTTTTGAAACTAATGAGTTTTAAACAAATTATGTTCCTTTCGTGTTATCGCACCCACCCTAGTAGAAGTCGCCAATTTTTTAGAATCTGCCAATTTATGGTAACCATTCTTCAGGCAACCATATTAATAATCCTTCAATCTAACTATGTCATAATAGTAATATTCCATTCAAGCAATTCGGACGCGTTCTTCATTCGTTTTCGTTATGCTGTATTCGTAGTTCCAACGGATCAACGGTTTTTACGAAAAACCTTTGATATTTTTTAGTTTAAAACTTAATTTTAAAATACGAGTTTGTGTAGTTTGCCAGCAATAGAAGAAACTTTGGTAAAATTTCTCCAGAAATACAGAGTTTTGCGGCAAAACCTAACATATTCTAACATAACATTCTAAATAGAACTATAGTGGTTGTGCGTTATGGCTCGGTGAACATTCTTCAAAGACATGATTCCACTTCGCTAAAACACAGTTTTATTAACAAACCTATTCATTAACATAACTATACGTTAACACAACTTCTACACAAACATTCGAACATCCTTGCACTCTAGCTAAGGGCAATGAGAGAGAGAGTTCGCTGGTGACGCTGGCATTTATTACTCAACCAACATGACGTCGTCTGGCGGCGCGCAGTCGAACATAAGATTGCCACAGAGTATCCCCCTCAGTGATACAGTCACGATACAAAAGTGGTTGTTTGCAACATTCCGGTTTTAAGCTATACACATTCAAATAAAAGTTATATTTTGAAACGTACGTACAAAACCCAAGAAATACAAAATATAATGAATGTCGTATACAAGTAATAAATACAGTTAAATTCTAATTGGAATATGTAACAATATAGCTTAATTAAATAATAAAAAGTTGATACAATAAGAATTTTAAACTCAATACGTATGCAAAATAAATTAATCAAGTATTTATATATTATAACGTTCACAGGAACCACAAGAGAAAAACTTCAATTATATTACAGTGATCAATTTTTCAGGAAAATGAACACCATGTCCACTGCGAGTAACTACTTGTTTTGAAGCAATTTTTAAGTCTTCAGAGACTTTCTGATGTGGAATCTGAGAAATTACAGGTGAATCTATACGTTCCGACAACATATACGCTGGTTTTAAGCGATCTATTGAAACTAGTCTTTTTGTTATTTACCTCAATAATAACATTTTTATCCATTTGTTTAACAACAGCATGAGGACCAGTGTAAGGTGGAGTTAGAGGAGGTTTAACAGAATCGATCCGTAGAAATACATGAGAACAGGTTTGAAGTGCCGGGTGTACATAAATTGATGGTTGAACATGTTTAGAGGTTGAAATAGGTCTAACTGAATGCATGACTGATCGAAGCTGTGACATGCAAGATTCAGAAGGCGGTACGAAATTAGTAACATTCAGCGTATCTGAGGGTAATCTGAGGGTATCGTAAACAAGTTTAGCACAAGTAGCATTTATATCTTTCTTAATGGCAGATCTGATACTCAACAGGCAGAATTTCAGTCCATTTTGAGTTGTTATGAGCCATTATTGAACTTTTAGGTTCCCCATGAAAGCTCTCAATCAGCCCATTGGACTGAGGATGATAAGCAGTAGTTCTAATTCTATGTGTACCCAAAATCTTCGTTAAATCCTTATATAAATGAGATTCAAAATTTCGGCTTTGATCAGTTGCTATTGATACAGGGCTGACAAATCTAACTATCCAGTTATGTACCAACACTTTGCAGGTAGTCTGAGCTTACGTGCCGGCAGTAGGTATAATTTCTGGCCATCTGGTGAACCTGCCAGTAATTGTCATGCCATGACAGTTACCTTCAGGCGGTGAAAGAGGACCTATAAAATCAATATGGATATGTGCAAATCTTGCATCAGGCAAAGAAAAGGTATCCAAAGGTGATTTTTAATGTCTATGAATTTTAGAACTTTGGCATTGTAGGCAAGATTGAACTGCAGTTTTTATAAATTTCTTCATATCAAGCCAAAAGTATCGCTTAGCGATTAGTTTCGTTGAACCTGAAATACCAGCATGAGAAAGACTGTTAATCTGCTGAAAAATGTTAGAGCGAAAAGAATCAGGAATGAACGGTCGAGGTCTACCTGTAGTAAGAGTAACATTGTATCCATATTAAAGAGTAACATCTTCTAAAGGAAAGTAAAATTTCTCAAGTTTAAAAACTTGTGAAGATTGAGATAAAGAATTTTGAATTTCAGAGTCTTGAAGTTGTGCTTCGGATAACATTTTATAATCAATGTATTGATTACCAGATACTGAATGTATTTCTACCCTGGATAAGGCTTCAGCAACGATATTGTCAAACCCTTTGATGTATCGTGTATCAGTGTAATACTGACCAGTAAAATCAAGAAGAGAAAGTTGTCGTGGAAAGCAGTTTTCGGGCTTTTGCTTAAAAGCATTATACTAAGGGCTTTTGATCTGTGTAGATTGTAAAGGCCCTGCCTTCAAATATGTGCCGGAATTTCCTGATCAACAAATACATAGCCAATAGTTCTTGACCATAAGTTGACCACTTCCCTTTGACTTTCGCTGAGTTTAACGGAGAGAAACGCAATGGGCTCCCAAACTGAATTAAGCAAATGCATTAATGACCTACCAACCGCGATGTCAGATGCATCAGTGCAAAGTTTCAAGATAGTACAGTGAATTGGGTGTCTGAGAATGGTTGCCTCAGCAATTGCCTTTTTCGCATTGGCGAAAAGTTTTTCAGCCTCGTCGTCCCATTCGAGAGGGTATTCTTTTATTTTGCTATGTTGTGAAGGTCTCTTTTTATTAATGCGGCCTTCTAATAATCTATTCAAGGGAGCTAAAACATCTGAAGCTCTTGGGACAAAACGTCTGTAAAAGTTAAATATGCCGAGAAATTTCCTTAACTGAGTTAAGGTGTTTGGTTTAGGAAATTTTTGAATGGCTTCTACCTCGTTGGGTAAAGGTTTTAAACCCTGTTTAGATACGTGAAAACCCCAAAACTCCGACGATGATAAACCAAAATTGCATTTAAATACGTTAATTCTCAACCCGTAACTACTTAATCTTTCAAAAAGAGTTTTCAAGTGTATCAAATGCTCAATTTCGTCCTTTGACGCAATCAACATATCGTCGACAAAAACAAATACTTCTGGCAGCTCACGAGTTACTTCATCAATAAAGCATTGAAAGGTTGCAGCTGCGTTGCATAGCCCAAACTGCATTCTTGTGCTCTCAAAAAGTCCGACAGGAGTGGCAACAGCCGTTTTATCAATATCAGACGGATTAATTGGAATTTGATGATAGATTTTTACGAAGTCTATTCGAGAAAATACCTTTGTTCCATTCATCTCTGCTGCTAAATCTCAAATGTTAGGAATAGGATACTTATCCTTCACTGTCTGAGCGTTTAACCTCCGAAAATCTCCCACAGGTCTGCATTCGTTTGTGCCTTTCTTGGACAACATGTGAAGAGGAGAAAAGTAATTACTTTTGGAGGGTCGCATGTGACCTAAATTGATCATTTTTTTAATTTCATGCTTAGTAATTTTTAATCTATCTGGAGCTAGTTTCCTAGGCTTGCATTAAACAGGAGGACCAATAGTTTTAATGAAATGCATAGTATTGTGTTTAACAGCCTCATTAAGATCAGGAAGCTTTGACAGTGAAGGATAGTTAGGCAGTAATTTATCGTATACACTATTTGCAATAGTTGCTTTTATAGAATGCAAATTTGTGTTAATTACACTACAATTGATTTTTAAATTCGTTTCTTAAATCAACGAGATTTTTGTTTCTTAAATCAAGTAATAAATCAAAATAATGCAGAAAATCAGATCCTGTAATATTTTTTGACATTTGATACATAAAAAGTAAAATTAAAAGTACGACTAAGTCCAAGGTCAATACTTACAGATTTTTGTTCGTAAACTGGGATAGGAGTACCGCTGGCTGCAGAAAACGTCATGATAGGTGTTTGAAGCGCTTCATCTCTTGTTGCTGAGAGGAGACTAACATCTGAGGTAGTGTCGCACAAAAATATTTTATTTGACTTTCTATCTCTAATAAAAAGGCGACGAGACTCAGATGGTAAAGCGCAAGTCGCCATTACACTTTCCCTTGTTCGTTTCCCTGGAACGAACATGGTGGAACACACTTTTTGGCTTTCACACTAAATTTGCGAGGATACCAGCAATAGGAACAATTCGAAGCAGCTTTAGCTAAGGGGTTTCGCTTCCTGTTATAGCGGGTTTTGGAAACACTGCGTGATCGCCGTAGAGACAATACCTCACCACACAATTTGTAGACCTCATCCAGTAGGGAATCCAATTTAGAATTATTAGATACACGGACAGATACATGTGAAGAAACTGGGCTTACCTGAGCGGGTGTAATTTCCAATATTCTATTTGCAAAGCTGGCAGCTTTTGAAGAATAATCGAGCGACTCAACCGTCGCTAGAATAGATTGAACATTCGACGGCATTTGCTAAATGAATAACTCTAGTAAAAAGGAGTCAGGAATATCGTGTTTTTCAGCACACCATTTCATATCGCGAAGCAATTCTGATGGTTTTCTATCCCCAAGTTACTCACCAGCGATTAATTTTCGAATTTCCTTGGTGCTGCTTTCCTCACATCGTTCAATAATGGCAACTTTGAGGTCTTCGTAAGAAGAATCTGCGCGTTCCTGAAGTATGATATCTCGAACCAAAAAGGCAATTTCCGGCGGAAAATGGGCAACGCAGTAGTTGAATTTCGTCATGGGATCAGTAACAGGCTTGGGTGCGGCTAAAGCAAAAGTCGATTCGCACATAGCAAACCATAATGCCGGGTCAACAGGATTGTAAATTGGTATCTTCACAGCTGCTGTTCCTCCCATGGCAGTGGCTGTAGGGAAGAACACGAAAGTCCTGGAACCAAACTTTGAACGAACAACCAGTATGAATCTTCATGCGTGTAGCCCGGTCACCAATTTATGGTGGGTGTGCGTTATGGCTCGGTGAACATTCTTCAAAGATATGACTCCACTTCGCTAAAACACAACTTTATTAACACATCTATTCATTAACATAACTATAGTTAACACCACTATATTAAACAGAACTTCTACACAAGCATTCGAACATCCTTACACTCGAATTAAGGGCAATGAGAGAGAGAGAGTTCTCTGGTCGTCCTGGCATTTGTTACGCAACCAACATGACGTCGTCTGGCGGCACGCGCAATCGAACATAAGATTGCCACAGAACAATGAAGAGACACGTTTGGTAGATAGCAGTGCTACCGACGTTTGCGCGATGCCGAGTCTCTGCAGTTCTGTAATGAATTTTTAAGCGAAAACAGAGCGCTGTATACTTGGGGAGAAAAGTAGCGCAGAAAAATTACAGAAGGATTTGGTAACGAATGTGTTTTATTTTTTAATGTATCATGCAATCTTTATTTAACAATTAAAATTCGTATTTTAAAATATTAAGGTATTGTTTTGTGCGTACGGGTTCGTAATGGATTGAATGCACAAGTCGATAAAAGGATAGAAAATTTATTCTTATCACAAGAAATAAAACGAAATGCCGAGAATTCCTCAGAGATATTCATGCAGTGTCACATATCTCACAGTAGTTATATTTAAAACTACTAAAAACGTTGAATAGAACTCCATTCAAAATACAGGGAAAGCTATAGACCGGATTATAATCCGATCTCGCCGTGAATTCGCTACAGGCAATAACAGCACTAAGTAAACAACTGCAGTTCGCTTAAAACAACTAAATTGAGATGTTTTCCTCCACTTTCATAATTTTTTTAATCATTCACGAGACTATTCTGGTATTTTCTCGATTTCTCTGGATAGCAAAAACAATTACGAGATATCTATTTATTAAATGTGAAATGCACGCGCTCTTGTATTTTTACTTTTCCGGTGTAGCTTTCTCTTAAATTTCGTCACGCGCTGCATTGCACGGGAAAATAAAACAATTATATTACAATTTAATTACAATTCTTTTAAAAATATGTAAATAAACACAAAATCCGTAAGACTATGTTACTTTTGGTATGCCAATAATGTTTTCCAACTTATGGTATGTAAAAAGTCGCAAAAGCTAACTTCCACCCCGGTAGGTATATTTTACCTTTTCATCTGTAAAAAATCTCCAGAGTTCGCCAAGGTGGTTGCATTAATACGTGAGTACTCAAATTACTTGCAAAGTGATGAAATCAGATTAAATTTGCAGTTACGTATACATTAGAATAAGGAAGCACAAATAAGTGATTTGTAAAGGCTGAGGGAGAAAAGTACTTATCTCAAAAGGAATAAGGAAACTTAAACACTTGTTTGAAGTGTGGAAATGATACAGACTTTATTTCTCCGTCAATGGGAATTTTTACAAAGGCAGCGTTTTTATACACAATTATCCTCTATTACAGGGTTCTCAACCAGAGGAAGGTTTCAGTAGGGAGGGGAAGGAGTGTAGCTTTTAGATGAGTTTAGTAATGTGGTAATGATAATGTTAAAGTTAAGTTCAATGTAATTTTAAGGTAATGTAATCATTTTAAGATTACTGACTTTCGATCGCTTTATATGTTTATTTAAGCAATTCAGGTGAAAAATAAAATACTAAATCAACTATTAGCAGGAATAATGCATAAGAAAAGCTGAATACAAAAAAAAATGTCCTTAAATATATGAATCTTCGCTTCTCGTTCGATACTTTAACAGAGTTAAATAACAAAACGAATTTTGAAGATCTGGGTTTTAACATGAAGCACTTAAGTTTTTTAGTCCACAGGGGCAATTTGCCCAGAAGGATTAATTCCTTCTAATTTCGTTTTAAGAAGGCCAAATTTGGAAGGACCATTAATTTCTTTTTGGCATTTTGCGTTGACTCATTAAAAACATTGTTTCGCTTTTCAAATTGTTGCCACGAAATATTGTCACCCTATAATATATAAGTATATAATATATAACATATAAATTATATTTAAAGAGATTAAATAATGATGAATCTGTGTAAATGTATGTATGTTTCTCGTATTGTGATAAAACAATGGTATCTAGAGCCATCAGATTTTGAATACTGAACGTTTCCACACGAATATGGGCATCTGGAAGCCCAAATTTGGAATTTGTTTTATTATCGATTTCATATTTTGTAAAACTTAACGAATTTTTTATTTACAAACTCAAGGATTTCAAAGCGAGCAATGGCAACGTTGTAGAGAAAAGATATTTTTATCTCCGGCGCGTGAGACTGTGTATCGGAAATTCTAAAGATATGCTCATTTTAAAATTATTTTGCGATATTGCTCTTGAACTGAATTTTATGCTTTAAATGAGCACGATATTTAATAAATAAAGGTAACGCACAAAATGTTAAAAAAAAACCCTTTGGACGTAATTTAAAATCTGAAACCTTTCAGATTATTTTTATTTATTTGTTTATTTTATGTTACAGGATCCTTAAAAAGGGAATTGCCTGTATCAAGACATTCGCTGACACTTGCGGAACTGAGATGATCGCTGAAAGTTACTCTGACCAGTTTGAACGACCTTTTGAATTCCTCAACAAAATCTGCGATTCTTCTTCTCCAATCAGAACAGGTACGAAGTTGATTTATTCTTTTTCTACGCGAATGATGTGTTCTATCAAATTATTTTTCTTTTTATACAAAGTTAAAATATTTTTATGTGAAAGTAATTATATGACTTTAAAAATGTGTTTAGTAATTTGATAATTATCAACTCTTAACAAATTTGTATTATTTTACCTAAAGCAATCAAAATAGATTAGTCTAGCAAACCTATAGAAAATACTGAATTTATAAACTTAACTGGATAAATGACATTCCTTATAAGTAGAACAATAGACTCTGAAATGTCTACGCATTTAAAACTAATACTCTTAACCATTCATCTCTATTTTTAATTTGTTCCATGGTGTAGAATGCTTTACTAATTACAAATTCTGTAAAATTCTTTGCTAATCCACACAATTTTTTACTGTTCACAAACACAAATTTGCAACCGCGGATAAAATTGTAAACTCTTCCAAATTTATGGTGTATTTAACTTTTAAGCTGCGCTGGAAATGAAGCTAGATTGTTAGGCATCTTCGTGGCAGGTGAAGAATAATTAGACTCTAAATTACCATAGAGAATCAAATTGAGAAGGAAAGACGTTTTTACACTAGATAAAGAATTCAAAGAAATCACCACGTAGACAGCTACACACATAAGGCTTCACATTTTTTATTTCGTCGAAACTTTCGAATGGAAATTACATATATCAACTAAATTAGGATCACCGTGACATTCATGAGGAAGAATCCCTAGTTAAGGAAGAAGTATTTTAGAGTTTGCTTCCAATTATTGCTTGGGAAATGAAACAGTATCATGGTAGGGCAGTCCTTTTGAATTTTTACAGTTTATTCTAAAATTCAATCTCCAGAACGAAGTTCCGTTACAACACTAGCACAAATTTTCCTCTCAATAGTTGTAACCGTTGCTATTTGCGAAAAGCATTTTCTAAATAAAATTCATTTAAGATATATTTAAGAACTACAAAGATATATTTTGCATTTTGAGAAACCTTTCTCTGCTGTCTGCATATTAATAACATCTGGAGCAATCAAAAAATGTTTTCTTGAAAAATGAAGTAGAGTTTTAAACTATTTTCGTACAAGTCTTTTTCGCATTTTAGTTACTTTCTCATATATCAATAGGAGCGGCAAAAAAGGGAAATAGTTAATCCTTTCCTATAAAAAATCCTAGAGTTATTATTATATTATAAAAATGTTCAATACTAAGGTACAAATGCATTTGGTGAAATATACGCTATATATATATATCAAATACTCTGCACAATACTGCACTTTTTTTTTAAATGTTATCCAGAACAAAAGTAATTTTTCAACATGCTATACTGCCTCTTACCTCTGTTTGGTAATCGATTTGAGCCCTTCCGCACATCAGCCAATTTAACAGTATTTTTGTTTTTTTTTTCAGTAGTAATACCATATGCAATACCCTAGTCCCGGATATTCATGCCATCTTCATACTTTTCAACAACGTCTTTTTTCACTTTTATGGTGATTCTAACAATTTTCTTCGTTGTTTCATGCGTCTCATTAACTTTCTTGAAATTCATTATTGACAAATTTACAAGAAATTTATCCAAAAAGAAAGCCCAAAGTCCAATGAAAATTCAGAGTTACAGGGCAGGTTATTTACTGAAGACTAGCTATACTGACGCTTATGAGCAGTCGTAGCTTTATATCGAAAGTGGTAAACAAAGGTAGCGCTCGCAGTCATGTTTCAGTGAACTCGAGTTATATTCCAAACAAATGTCGTACACGAAACGAAAATTTTCGTATCCGAACAGGACGTACATCAAGTTGGATTTATTTCAAACGGATTTCAGAGACGGATACTGAGTTACCAATGTGTATATATATTTTTATTTTTTGTATTTTCTGTAAACAGTTTTGTTGTACACTAACTTATTTGTAATTGTAACTATACAATCTTTTCTGATAAACAAACTTAATTTGTTTATGTATAGGATGAAAGGAAAACGGCGTTCGCCAAAGTCCTCATCTACTTTCTTCTTGCTTAAAAGCAAGATTGCTACAGAATTATGTATAGGATACGATTAATTAGCCCTAATTTAATTGAGACTTGATTGTAGTTTGGTACAAGCAATGCAAATGAGGGATGCTCTTAAATCAGGGTATTTGTGTTTGTCGATTGTGTTCATTAAAAAGCAAAACTTTCAACATCAATATAATCGCAGATATAAACGCGCAAATTCCTTTTCACCGAAAGACCCAGAAGTGGTTAAGTAGTTTAAACCGCTGAATACTGGAAGTTTGATCCCAATGAACAGGCATACTGCAACTGATTTTCGTAGTTTTCTTCGTATGTAAGATGAATACTAGCGAATTTGTTTTGGAAAGTTCTCTATGAAGGCGTCGCTCCTTTAGGCCTTGTGCACTTCGCAATATTCAAATATCCATCCTTTACACAGAAAATTATCTTGTTACTATGTATCAAAAATATTTTTAATAAATATTACGATGGATCTACCATCACTACCAGATTACTCATATAACATTGTTACTGAATCCTTTTCTTTCATTTAACTGTTATATAATTCTGAAGCTGAATTCTACTCATGTCCAGTTGTAGTAAATTACCATGTACATTTTCTTATAGAATACCTGAAAGCGTCGCCTTGCATGTTAGAGAACAGTGATGATTTTGAAATATGCTCCACTAAAGTACAAGAATTCTTAGCTTATCATGATGCTGATACAGAAGAGAAAGAAATTACTATGACCTGCATGTAAGTTTTTTCATTATTGTTTATGTATGTAATTTGTTCCTGAACAAGAAAGAAATATAATTACTAACACAACTTAATATTAGTATTGCCATATATCTTTTGGGTGGCCACTAATTAATACATGAGCGGGTATCAGTCACGGAAATATGATAACTCTAACATTAGGATTACCATCTGTCGCTATTTAATACATACAACTTATATGTCCTTTCCGTGTCCTTGTCCATTAAAACAATTGTCCGTATATTACGTGTAGGTAGTTTGCACTTTAGGTGTCTTTTCTATACCTGAGCTATACTTCCATAAAATTGAATAAATATCCCTATTTTTAGATAAGAATTACAACTGAAGTATCTGTTAAGTTAAAGTACGAAATGAATTAAATACTAATAGAAAATTTATTATTGTATCCTTAGATGGCTCTCGCAAAGCAGGGATGAAATTTTTGTCAGCTCCAATTGATAGCTGACAGAGGCCGAATGCATAAAATCGCTTAGTGTCCGATCCGCGTTCAACCCCCCTCCACGAACGGGCCAGCTGCATGACATTTTTGTTGTTTTAACCTGTGTGGTAAGTGAATAAGAGCTAGATTCCTTTAGAAGTTGTCAAAAGAAATCATTTTTTCTTGCAGGCGGAGAGCACTGGTTGATTTTGTCATAAACGAATGAGTTAAATACAACCCCTGCACTTTCACTGCACTGGTGTTACAGGACGATTAATAGAATTTGATGTCTTCACCAGTTTAAAAGCAAAGATGACAGATGTTTTAAATGAATATGCTACTAAAATTCGTAGAAATTTTTTGTTGAAAATAAAATTATACCACACTGTGCAAGTAAAACACCCAAAAATATGTACTTTGAATAAAAATTTTGAACGAGAAATGGTGGGAATAACTCACAGTTTTGTTTACTACATTTCGGGCGCCCAAAAGAGACTAGGAAAAAAATCTAAAACTGTGCAGATAATAATTATAAATTTAAAAAAACTGCAAGAGGCACGATGAAACTAATATTAAGGAAAAGTTAAAATGAGAAATGGGGAGGAAAACCTTTAAGAATTAAATAATGGAGTCTTATGATTCATTTACTATATATAAAGAATCACACCGATCAATTGTTGTTGAAATATAGATGGAAGTATAATATATTTAAAACATTACAGTATTTTACACTTTCACTGCTAAGAGTGATAGATGTAAAGCAATTTTTTGTGAACTGTATATGTTAAGTACAAAAATATGTTGTTATGAATTTTGTATATATGTAAATAATTTTAGTGAAATTATGTACAAATTGTAGTATCTCTTGTATAATGTAACACGAAAGACCACAGAAGGCGAAGCATCGCGGGGAAAATAGGAGTTCAGGGGTGAGTCCATTTAACAATGAGGTAAATCGCTAGTTTGGCTAGTTCGCCAAACTGTGGAGGGTTTTAGCGACTAATGTTCCTGCCAAATTTCGAGAGAAATAGTCAAAAGTCGCCATGCTTGGTGACATTTGGGTCCGAACCCCTGTGTAACTGTAACTATATCCGGCCTTATTTCACTGTAACTTTGTATATCTTCCAACAATTTCGAGAAATCGAAGGTACTGGAAATTTCTTGGCAGTTGAAAACTGTATAAGATCGGAGAGAGCATCAGTTTTCAGTTTAGCTCAGAGTATTGAGAGTGCATAGTTTTGAAAGAGACCGTCGTGCGAGCTTCCGCATTTTTATGTACTTTGTATTGTCTTGTATGTATTCAACGTTCTTAGTAGTTTGGAGAGGTAACTACTGATGTGGTCTGTTATACTGAGAAGAGTTATCGAGTAATTTTGTGGGTAAAGTTACAGAACTATTAAGTGTTTTTGGAAAAATGAATTTCATCAAGCTTTTGTAGGTTCTATGTGCATTCAAAGCATTATGAATCTCTATGCAGGGAACAATTTTTGGTGTCAGAAATCGAATTTAACTCCGGTGACGAGAGCGATGTAGGCCAAGAAAAGATAGAAGAGTCCGTGAACTCAGTTAAGACAGCGATGAAAGCGGGCCAAAGGAAACGGAAAGAAATATTTCTGCTATAATAGAAAACAAATTCGGAAACAATAGTATTGAACAACAAATTGAAGATAAAGTTTTTGCTGTGTCGCCAAGGAAGTTGACAATTTAAAGAAATCCATAACGACGGCAAGGCATAACTATGTCGCTTTTAAATTCGTACATATGCCGTCTGGACCAACTCTAAAGCTATCCACATAAGATGGAAAAATCTCCTAGCAAGTATAAAAGACTCTGTATTGACAAAAGCGAATGGATGAGATTCCGAAGCCATCTCTCCGTGCCTCTGGAAGCAAATGCTGCGGATATCCTTCGCCACCCGAAAACCAAAAACTAGATTTCGAAGCTCTATCCAGCGTATAAGAGCTGCGCTTTGGCCAGAAGTGTTTAAAAGACTATAGACGGCTTCACTTAAAATCTCGCCGACAGAAACCCACAGAAACACTTCAGGAGCTCGCCACGCATGTTGAAAGGCTGTCTCATCTCGCTTCTCCGGACTGCCGAGCAGAAACAAGGGAAAACATGTCCCTGCGATATTTCATCGATAGAATCTGGAATCCTGAAATACAGAAAGTTCTGAGAATGTCGGATGTAAAGGATCTAAAAAGCGCTTTAGTTGTACGCTATTCAATTCGAGGCAGACCAGCAAGCAATTCGTAGTGACCGAAACGCCGTCGCATGGACATCCGACCTAAGGTTCTACACCAAGAGTTATGTCCATGCGACGGAAAAAGAATCTGCCATCCATCGCCGGTGGCATTCATTGAATCAATGATAGTAATATTGCAATGTTAAATTGACAATGTCATCTTTACAATAATTGTTACATAATAATCCGTATGGAAAAAAATATATACAATAAATTAATCATCACATTGTTGTAAGGATCTATGCTTTAAAGAGTGAAACTTATATTATATATTAACCAGTCTCTAAACCTGTGTCTACTTTAATACGTCATAACCTTGTGTTTTTATCAGTTGCACACCTAATTATGTGTTTCCATACTATTGTTGCAGTTATCCACAGAATAGGCCAGTCACATCAGCTCAGGCATTTAATAATTCCATAGCTCAAAGTTTATGATGTTGTGTAGACTATTCTATGTTCACATGAAACTGGATTCCAAGTTAACTTTTTATAAATTCGAAGTATACTTTTGTTAAGTTCATTGTTCACGTAAACACTTGCCCACTTCGATACATCATAACTTCGTATCCTTAGCAGTTTGCACACCTCATTATGTGCGTCCATAGCAATTTGCACACTGTGTCGCAGTTATCAACAAAGCAATCAACAAATTGAAGTTCATAGTAATATGTACACTATTTTGCTACTATCCACAGAAGCAAATGTTGTGTAAATAATAACTTGGCTCCCAGATAAAAACAAACAAAAAAGAAAGAAAGAAAACTAATTGTTAATTTTTTTCCATACAATTGTAAATTGTGCAAAACGACGCCATCCAATCAAAGCTGTTCAAGTTCATGAGCTAGAGGATCAAATGACTGCTCGTCTAGACGATTTAAACAGTGAAATCAATGCCTTGAGGCGGAATAGGAGTTGTAACAAACCGAACCTAGAATGCTGGAACTGCAGTGATGAAGACTACATGCGAGAGAACTGCAAAACTCCTCAAGACACGAAAAATAAACTGCTCCCCAGCAAGGACGCAGGAAAAATGTTAGTGCCCATCTTACGAAGCGCACGTTTCCAGATACTGAGAAGCCCCATTTTAAAGCCCTTCAGATTTCTGCAATGAGTGGCGGCAGTAATGGACTTTTCGTCATGTGACGTAACAATGGAGTTCCTTGCAATATGACTATCGATACTCGAGCCAATGTTACCATCAGCTTGAAAGATTTAGCTAAATAATTGGAAGGTAAACTCATCTGGACGCAGCCCTGCGTTGCTCTACAGACTGATCTGTGATAGACTGATACAGACTGTCCTGTGATAAAACGGACATCGTAAAATCACGTTTGGAAGTGCCACCTACCATCACACAGCGTATGTGGCAAATGTTAAAGATCTTTGTATAATTGAATTAGACTTTCTAAGGAAGAACAATTTTTTCTTGGGCTTTAAAAATACTGAACTTTATTTTGCCTTGAGAACATAACCGTACTCGGAACCAAAGATAAAGTAGTTAAATCCGTCCACCAAGTAACAGCACAAGATGAAATCACAGTACCAGCAAGAATAGAATTTTTATTACCTGGATCAGTAGCTGAAAATGAAAATTACCGGTGCGGCATAATTGAGTAGCCTAAAATTTATAACAGCATGAAACGATTGTTATTAGCCTCGAAACTCAGGACCGTCATCCTGATGAGCGTTGCCAACGTAAGTGATAAGACGAAAGTCATTAGGAAAGGGGAAGTTGTTGCATCATGTATTGCACTGACCTACGTTAAACGAACCAAGAGTCCTTCTATCCCGTGTCCCTGGAGAGCGCAGCATCGGAGTTATTGCAGAAAACACAACTAAACAATAAAGAGAAAAGTGCTGCAGAACGTCTCATTCAAGAATTTCAAGGTGTTTCTCCCGTACATGTTCTGACATAAATCGAATCATTTTGGCACAGCGTAAAATTGATACTGGAGATCATTTGCCGATCAAGCAACGTGCTGATGCCCACCGATTACTGAACAGGAAGATGTAGGAAGACCTATAAAGGACCCACGAGAAAGTGAGCTTATCTAGCCTTCAACAAATCCTTAGGCCTATATCATCGTCCTGGTCCGAAGTAAAGATGTTTGAACTATATTTTGCGTTGAGTATTCCAGTTGAACAACCTAGCGAAAAAAGACATATACCCTCTTCCTAGAATTGAGAAATTTACGGGATTCTTTCTGAAAGCCATTGGTTTTCGGCGTTTGATTTAAAGAATGGATACTGACAGCCAGAAATACACACTGATGATGGACAAAAGACTGAATTTGCTACTGGGAAAGGACTATGGCAGTTTAGGTTGATTCCATTAGGATTATGTAATGCGCCACCAATATTCCAACACCTCATGGAGACCGTATTGAGAGGTTATTTATACAAAGCATGTCTGATATACTGGATGACGTCATCATTGTCGAAAAAACCTAACATTGATGGAAACCGGATCCTTCTCTCACTTGTCATCTGTCAGGAAAACTTTCGAAGAGCATTTTAGAAAATTTTAGAAAGGTGCTTCAAAGATTGAAGGAAGTCAAGCTAAAGTTAAGTCCTGTCAAATGTAAATTGTTCAGGCATCAAATGAGTTACCTCGGACGTGTCATCTCTGCCAAAGGTGTGAGTATGAATAAAAAAACGTGTCGGCAGTTAAAGATTAGAGAAGCCCTGAAAATGATCAGCAGTTGAAATTTCCTGGGGCTTTGCACCTAGTGTAGCAGATCTGCGATATACTTTTCTTCTATCGTCCGAATTTATGTCATAACTTCTTGCAAATTAATTTTCTTTCAGTTTCCTATTTTGCTGTTTCTTTTCCAACTGTAATATGTACTTTGTCTCTTCCTTTCTTATCTTTAGGCTTACTGTTGTTTTTATTAAACCTTGCTGATCGGTATTGTCTTCGAAAACGAATTTTTTAAAATTCGTAACATAATATTGAGGTTGCAGCATTTGAGTTAAAACTCTTTTAGGGGCTCTGAGTTCTTCAAAATCTTTATCTGTTAGCTTCTGATATTCTAAATCGATTATTTTGAAAAGCAAAACAGATTTCCTTCCTTATAAATAATCTCTTACTTATTACTTGCAGGTTCGAAATGATGCTTCGAGCTTGCTTGATGAGTACAGGCGCCGAGAAATGTGGTATGGAAACTGCAAGCTTCATTCGAAAAGCACTTATGTATTCTCCTTCACTCGGATTGAAAACTTGCTCAAAAGAATAGAACCTTGTTCAAAAGTGAAGAACCTACTCTCGAAAAAAACTGAGCTTTAAATTCTTCCATGTTAAATAACTGATAAACTGCGAAGATTATTTTTTATTTTGAAAATAAATTTTTAGAATGAAATACACATTAACGTTATGCTATAGCATTTTTGTTCAATATTTAATACATCTGTAAGTTCAGCTTTATTGGTGCTAATTAATTTTTTCTGTTTCGTATATTTTTATACTATTACGGCTGGGAAATAAATGATTTTATTTTCTCTTTTTCAGCTCTTTTTCCATTTATTCAAATAGCTGTAATGAAGTGTTTAAAGAAATTTCACCATTTTAGTCAAATGTTTATTTTCAAACTTACAAAACCTAAGACATTTCCAACAACAGGATGTTTAACGCATCTTTCAAACATTCATTTCTTCCCGGATATTTTATGTGATATCGTAGCAAAGCAATGATGTTACAGTCTCAAATTCCTTCCCTCATGGAAGGATAAACGTCTCGAAGAAAAGTTTTCCTTTCAGTTCTGTGGACTTTTCAAGACAAAGGTTTCAGTTCAAACATATCAAAATTGTTCACAACGCAAAAATTTTCAAGCATACTCATAAGAAATACAATTAGATACCAAATAAATTAGTATAGGTGCCTTTCAATCAAGCATTTAAAATAAATGCACAAAATTTTATATTCGGATGTTAGAAAAAGTTTAAACAATGCAGTTTTAAATTCCTTTGTATACATAGTTATAAGACTGGGTATAACGACTTAAAACTTGGATTGGGTACATCAACATTTTGGTGGTCTTCCCCTTTCTATACACAACTTCATAGTTCAAATAAAGTCTGTGATATCAAAGCCAAGCGTAATAATCTACGAATAGTCCCAGTGTTTTTATCCAACCGCACTAAAGGATTATGATCAGTTTGAATAATGGATTTATGAAATTCATCTAGGTGGAATTTTAGCATTTTTACCGCAAAGAAAATGGTAGCACACTTCATTATTGGATTCTCTTGGCCATTAGCATTTGCATAAGACAATACAACTCCAATATCAATATTTGAAACATCGCACTGACCGATAAATCGTTGTCAAACGTTCGAACTGTGTAAGATTGGATTTTCCGTTAACCATTCCTGGAGTTCATCAAAGGCTTTTTGGCAATTATCAGTCCAATTTATGGTTGATTTTCAATATTTTCCTTATATCAGATCTGTCAGTTGTACAGAAATCATAGAAAATTCGGAAATAAACCTTCGATAATATTCCGCAAGTCCTAAAAACGATCTGATCTGTGTTTTCCTAGTAGATGTGGGGAAGTCCTTTTTATTGGCTTTATTTTCCCCGGTCTTCCTTGACCTATCCTGCTACATGTCTGAGGTTTTTCACAGTCGTTTGAGCAAAGGGGCATTTCGAAGGCTTAATATGCAGTTAAGCAACTTTCATCTTCTCCAAGATAATTTCTAATGTTTCAAATGTTCTTCCCAGGTTTGCGAAAATACCGCGACATCATCAAGATATCCTACAGCAAATTCCTCAAGATGCTAGTCTTGGCATCAAACTGCTAAAATCATATGACGCATTCTTTAACTGGAATGTTAACCCTGAGAGTTTTAATGTGCAACATTTGTCACAAAAGCTACATATCCCTGGGCTATTTTAGTTAGTGTGATCTGCCATTAACCTCGAGTAAGATTAGTCTTATATCTGGCAGATGACACTTTTCGACTAATTGTTCAATGTTCAGCAAGGGAAAATATTGTGTTCTAGTTGCCTTGTTCAAGGGACAATAATCAATGCATGATCTTGCCTTTTCCCAGGAACTTTAATCAGTGTGAGTTGAGAGGTAAAATTCGATTCACTGACTGTATTACGTAGAGTTTTATCATCTTGCCTAATTTTACTTTTAAAATCTCGGTTTGTCTTGGAATTACTCACTAAAGTTTTGAGCACATTGATTTATTTCCGTGTAGTTCAATATTGATTTATTTGCAAAGATTTGATTTATTTGGTTCGAAGAGCAAATAAAGCCTGTAAAATTTTCTCCCGATCTGTACCAGATTCTAGATATAGGACTCGAAAAAGTGTTTTTAGAGTTCTATGAATTCTCTATACGGAATTGCTTTGTGGGTGGTAAACAGAACTTCTTATAATTTTAATTCCAATTTTTCTAGGAAATTCAATGTAATGTTTATGAAAGGAACTGCATTCTGGCATTTAGGAGACATGCAAAATGCAGTTACAAAATACTTATTTCCTGAAGATTCACGGGCGATTCAACATTTATTTTTGAAAATATTTCTGTGATAACAGAGACAGTTTTCAAAGACACTTTTTTTTATCGTGAGGCTTTCCAATTCTTTGACATTTGTCACAAGTTTTAACAAAATTCTGGGCATGTTTGTAACAATTGGGCCATTAAAAGGTTTGGAATCTTTGGTCTTTGTTGCACCAAGATGGGCTACTGTTTCTTTATGAGAAAGAGTCATCGACTGTTAATCGAAACTGTAACTGTCATCGTCGAAGATAAGATTTTTTTCATCAAACTTTGAAATAATTTGTGCCAATTGGATTTTATTGTTCGATTCGGTACTTTTCTGTTACCGAGACCGGATTGAAGAATATATGCACGTATGCATGTATGCATGTATGTATGGTATGTATGTGTATACATATACACCTACATACTTGCATATATGCATACACTGTGGAGTCATTATTTTATTTTTGAAGCAGGAAACATAAAAAATGTGCAATACCCTCGGCGGGACTCGAACCTCGGTTTTTCGATTATGCACTCAGTGTGCTACCGCTACCCTACGAAGTCATGTAGAAAGGAGGGAGAAAATAGGGTGACTGAGGACTCAATCGCCAGATCCTGGTGGTGAAAAATCATTATCCACCAACTTTTAGTTCGGACGCCACTGTAGAGATATTAAGTTATTTTGAAGCAGGAGACATGAAAAATTAGCAATACCCCCATCGGAACTCAAACCTGGACCTTTCGAATATGCGGGGAGTGTGCTACTGTTACCCCACGAAAGCATGCAGAAAGGAAGGAAGAAAATAAGTTTAATTTGCAAAAAGGGAAATATTCTAATATTACATAATAAATTTGCCACTGTAATACAAGAGCTCAAATGTTTTCACACAACAAAATTATTTTTGATTTTCAAGTCTGATACAAGAGCTCAACATTTAAAAATAGAAATATTCTAGTATAACGTAATAATTCTGCCACTCTAATCTTATTAATCAATTTGACACTTTAATACAGAATCTCAAAGTAAGAGTATCATTCTTGCATGATGATAAGTTCAATAATTAATAATTGTTAAATAGCTTACCTTGAATTTTTATAGACTTTTAGTTTCCTGAAAACACTTTGGCACGATAAATAAGACACAAAATAAATAAGGTTTTAGGCTTTTAATACTCTATTAAAATTTTTTCCATATTAACAAATTCATGGAATGCTGAAATTTTATGTCTCTTGGTTTTTAAATCTATTTCCACAAAACAAAAACAAAATTAAAAATACATGCGGAGAAAAACATCTCATGCTAGGATAGCGCCCGCTATAGAGAAAGATAAAATAAGGCATAAAACCATTTTGGAACTTAAAATATCTTCCTACCCCCGGTGAACTCTCAAGTTCAAGATGACTACTTAGAAAGAAGATAGCATTTGAAAATTGGATGCTGACTACTTAAGAAGATAGCATTTGGAAATGGATGTCGATTAAAATCTAGATGACATTTTTACTTCAATAACCCGAAAGACTCCGCCTTTTCCAGGAAAAACTTCTGGGATTCTTCCAAGATTGCGTTTCAAAGAAGGAAGAGAATCCTTCTTCAGATACACCAAACCATTCACTTGAATATTTGTTGCACGCAAAGTTCACTTTTCTCATAGCTGCATGCTGATTCAGATATTCTTTTTGCCATCTTGACTTTGCTGGAACTTTCTCAGGAAACGACGTTATAGGAGAACATATTAAAAAAATGTCCCTTAGTAAGAGGTTCTGATTATCTGAAGAAAGAGTAGGGGCCTGAAATTAAGAATGCTTCAATCCGTATTACCTGAGTGGTAAATTTTACAAAAGTTAAAATTGCCAGCTGACTTGCAAACTTTGAATAAATTTTGCATCGCAGATTTGATTCCAGCCTTCCACAATCCTCTGAAATCTGGAACTATAGAAGGCGAGATGAATTGCCATACAATAGATTCTTGGGCTGCAAAATTTTGAATTTTAGCAGAATTGAGAAGCAATGATTTCTCTTTTCTATAAGTTGCTGCTCTTTGAAAATTCGATGCGTTATCGGAATAAAAATTTACTGGCTTTTCACATCTAGAAAAAAATTGTTTTAAAGCCACTAGATAATCATCTGTTGATAAATCTGAAGCAATCTTGAAGTGAATTGTTTTAGCGGCAAAGCAAATGTTATTGTTACTTATGCTCCCTTGTCTGACAGTAACATCAGCCCAAGCCCAGGAAATTCCTCATGGCGAGAAGCGCAACATGCGGGTGTTGTTGGCAATAGCCTTGAGCACCTTACAGGTAACAGTGCGATTTAGCTCTGTAATCGAATTAGAAAATCGATGCTTCAATTTTGATGGAGAACGGGGGACGGGTCCAAGAGTCTTTCACCACTCTCCGCTTCCACACGAGAGGACTTTCGGCTCGCTGCAATTAAAGTTCGGCATTCAAGAAACTGTCCTTGATTATTTTGTAATCTTATAACAGCTGTTGCAAGCAAAATTAAATTAGAATTCTTTACATTCCCTGTTAAACAAAAATGCTGCTCTTCCTAAGTGTTGTCTGAAGATTGACATGAAGGTTGATTTTGGGAGGAAGTAGACTGACTATACATGCCTTTCAGTTGAATATTTTTTACCAGTTCGAAAGTGCGAAGAGTTGTGTGATGTTTCTGTTTATATGCAAGATGTAGTGAATCGGCATGAGGAAACACTATAATTTGTTTTGAGACAGTTAAAACAAAAGTTTACTTTTCGTACGAAGTTCCAACGCTCGTAAATATTCATTTTAAGAAATTTCTCCCATTTATGTAAAAGGTGCGGTAATTGGCAAAGTGCACAAGCATCAAGCTTTAATTTTTTACCTTGTTTAAAGTGCGGAAATTTTCTTAATGGATTTTACTGATCTTCCTTGCCTATTATAATTTCCCTATACAGTGTGAATGCTTCTAGCTTGTTTTCCTAAAAACTAAAGAAAATTTGTTAAAGCTGGAAAATTATTATTCTCTAGCATCAGTTCCCACTTAATTTTAAGTGAAGCTTCTAGCTTATCTCATAACGCATATATCAGAAGAATTTCCTTTAACTTATTGTATTCTAACCAAGTGTTAAAATTCTGAATTACTTCGTTACAGATATCTTGATGTTGATGAATTGGGTACATTTTTTCAAACAAAGCTTCTAAAATTAATTCCAGAGCAACGCATAGCGTATGACAAAATTATGCCTGCAATTAGAAGGCAAAGTGGGGAATTGTATTTCCTACATCCGCCCGGAGGCACAGGCAAAACGTTTTTTATTTCACTTATTTCAACAACCGTACGATCACAAAAAATATTGCACTGTCAATCACATCATCCAGAATTGCGGTTACCCTTTTAGATGGTAGCCGAACAGCGCATTCAGCAATGAAATTACCGTTGAATATGCAAATCATTGAGACATCAACATGCAATATCAACGGAAATTTTGGAATGCCTAAAGCAGTGCAATCATGTCAATTCATTATATGGAACGAATGCACTAGTACACAAAAACGAACTGGAAGCACTTCATTGTGCACTAAAAGATTTAAGAGGACATGAACAGCTCTTCGGCAGCACACTAATTTTATTGGCTAGTGATTTTCGCAAACTTTACCAGTTATACCATGTTCAGCACTTAATGATGAACTTAACACGTCTTAAATCATCAGTCTTATGGCAACATGTACAGAAATTGACTCTGAAGACCAATATGTAAGTACAACTACAATGTGATGCATATGCTGAGTATTTCGAAAAACGATTGTTGCCATAAGTTAGACACTGGGAATGGGAAACTGGCAATCGATAAATCCACACAATGTATCACATTGCCAACAAATTTCTGTAAAATCACAGCAACCACAGGCGAATTGATTCACAAAGTTTTCCCAAATATCTCACAATATTACAAAATTCATCAGATGCTCAGTGCACTTACTATATTAGCAGCCAAAAACAATGATGTCAATGCCATCAAATTGAGCATTCAAAAAGAAATATCACGGGAAGCGACAAAGCACATCGATACTATAATGAATCAAGAAGAATTTGTCACTTATCCAACTGAATTCTTAAATTCACACGATTTCCCAGACATGCCGCCGAACGTTTTAAAATTAAAAATTGGAGCACCTGTCATTCTTCTCCGAAACATAAATCGCCACGACTTTGCAATGGTACCAGGCTTTCGGTGAAAACATAATGAAGAAGAATATCACGGAAACTACGATTTTAAATGAAAGCTTTAAAAGACAACCTATACTGTTACCAGGTATCCCATTGGTTCCGACAGATATGCATCCGAATTTAAAAGTCTGCAGTTTTTCGATGCGACTGCTTTTGCAACAAAGCACAGGGACAATTGCTACAAGTTTGTGAACCAAATTTGGAAAATCGATGCTTCTCTCATGGGCAGCTATATGTGGCCTGCTCACATGTCCGAAAACCTTCCGATTTATTCGTCTATACACCAGAGGGAAAAACAAAAATTGTTGTGCATCCAAAAGCACTTCAATAACAGAATTAAAACACAAATACTTCTTTTCCTTTAAGTAGAACTGCAACACATGCCGGGTAACAGCTAATTATATATAAAAATAATGCATATTACTTATTCATATAATAAGATATGCATAAATGTTTACTTTAACAATGTTTAGTATATGCTTAAATAGATCTAAAACATATATTCCTTTGATCTGTTTTGAATAAAATGCATATAATTATAAAATCCATTTCTGTAAATTCTTTTGTATATAATCGACATTAATTAGGAGTTTAAGATGAAATTACTGAAATTCATTACCTACCTTAATATTTGTGGTTATTTAAGAAACCTGAAGAAGCACTTTGCAAACAAATTTAGGGAATATAATCATTCCTCCATTAATTTTGGGTACTAATTTGATTTGCTCTGAAAATGTTCATTTGTAAGTCGTAAATTCAGTAAGTATTTATTGTTGGAGAAACGTACCAAACTTTTCATTTACAGAACATAATCACTTCACGTCATATTTCAATATCTCTACTTCCAATTAATAAATGTCTGTCATACATCTGAAAGGTGCTGATGCTTCAGCAGAGTATTTTATTATTATAGTGTCAGTAGATTGGCGCTCTAAAGCTGGAATTTCTTTTGTTGTGTGAAAGAGCTTTCTTCTCAGTAATTCTTTTAATTTAGGAAGTAAAGTTCCGAAATAAACTAGTATTAAAATGATATGTCATGAAGAAGCTAAGCCAGCACCTCAGTAGAATCAATGGTAATTGAGGCATCCCTGGACCTAGCTAATGAATAGAATAGACTTATTCCCAAGTAGTCCAAAAGAATCCGACGCCAACACAGCATCCGCTGCATCTTTCTCTTCACAAGCGTTTAACTTAAACGACATCAACCTCTTTCGCCGCGCACGGTATTCGAGATCGATGCAAATATTTTTGAGTCACAGGGCGACCCAAAAATATTTGCGAGTAGGTTCAGATCCCTTAACTAACTAATACTTTTTCTAAACGATATCTAAGTAACAGATGAGCCACTTAGGAAGACAGTGTGGATTATTTTCGCACGCTCTGAAGATTTTACAGGCTTGTCAATTTTAAAAAGTAATCCAAAGAATGAGTATTTTGTGCATAAACACATACTTTGATTTTCTTGTGTTCAGTGCTTGCAACAAATAGAGGGCAGTTTGGAAATCTGTTGTGGAGTGGCGCTAGTAATAGCGGGCGGAGAGCAATTATTGTTACAATAAAGCTATCTGTGATTCAGTAAGTTTCCTGCTGTCCTAGTAAGAGTGTCGTTCTGCCGCGCGTGTGCTGGTTGTAACGTCATAAAATGTGTGCTGCTATTGAAAATCTCGCCAAATGCAAGGTAAGCGAAATAATATGATTTCTTTGAGTCCCAAACTGTCAGCGGCAGACATTCATCGTGAATTGTGTGTCATGTATGGCCTAAACATTATGAGTGAAGGTGTAATGCGTCATTGGGTGAGATTTTTCAAAGAAATAAGAGAAAATATTCATAATGAATCAAGGAGTAGGAGGCCGTCTGTAGTGATTGATGATCTCGTCAGATTGACGACAAAATCCGTCAGATCCGTCGATTCAAAATGCTGGAACTTTCACCACAACTTCCGAACATTTCTCGAACTATTTTGTACTAGGTGGTCACTTTGTGCTCGCTGGCTATCGAAAATTCTTCTGTAGATCCACAAAACCAATCGAATGGGAAACCTTAGAGTTTCCACACGGAAGGGGAGGAGTTTTTGAACAGAATAGTGACTGGTGACGAGACTTGAGTAACGCATGTAAATGCTAAACAAAACAACAGGCAAGAGCATGAGTCACACCGGTTGTCCAACCCGACTGAGGAAAGTCCGTCGAACTTTGTCAGCGATGAAGGTTATGGTCACCGTGGAATCTTGCTTGTCGAATTCACGAACCGTGGTACAACAGTAAATTCTGAAGTGTACTGTAACACTTTGAGAAAACTGAAAAGAGCAATCCAGAAAAAACGTCTGACATCTGAGGTTCTGTTCCTGCGTGATAACGCTCGCTCTCATAGCGAACACAATTTTAACGCTAATTCAAATAGGACTTGTTTCAACACTTCCACCCCCTGCAGCATAAAATAGGCTCATTCTGATTATGGTCTGTGCCCTGTAATGAAGAAGTGGCTTGGGGCACAGCACTTCGCTGACGATGAGAAACATGAAACCGCTGTGACAAGTTAGTTGAAATCGCAAGCGGCTGAGTTTTATGCAGAAGGGATTGGTACGGTAAAACGATATAATAAGTGTTTGAAGAAACATGGTGACTATGTTGGAAAATGGAGGACAACTGTGCCTTTCAGATGTAAATAAAAAATTTGTTGAATCTGTGCGGGTTTTTATTTACATCGAGACGGAGGTTAGTTTCCGAACTGACCTCGTACTTTTTCTGCTTTTTATACAATTTAATTTAAACTCGAAATTTTTTGTGGTAACAGAGCTTGTGATGAATATTTTAATAAAAACAGCACTTATTTTTTCATACTGATTTTATTGAATAAGTCTAATAAAAAAAATCTATTTGTGAGGATGTTACATATTAGGCTGCAAAATGTTAATAATGAAATTGTCTCTGCGTCTTGTATTTCAGAGAACTTATCCTAAATAAGCTTGAAACATTTTCCTAAGACACAAGCCATTAAAAATATTTAAGTGTGCGCAATAAACTTTACAGTTACAACTCTTTATTTGAAAACTTTCTTCACTTTGTTGTTAACTGCATTTTTCTTCTAGAAACCTCGAGGCAATGCGATCCGTTAAGATCTCCAAAAACCCTTTTGCATCTGACCCACAATTTTCAAGTGTTTCTTGTAAAATGCAGTCTTTGACAGGCTGATAAATCCTGAGGAAAAAAAATTTAAATTAAAATTTCTTATATTCAATAGAAATGAATCTGTCATATGATTACTAAGGTTAAATTTCAAAATTAAATAATAATTTGATGCTTAAACATGGTGTAATTTATTTCACTGCCCTACCTAAACAGCTAAATAGGAAAAGAATTATATGACGATTAAGTGAATTTTGTGGGCCCAGATACTTTTTTATGCTTACAAAAACTCTTAGATGAATTAAAAATCACATGAAATAGGTTTCATTAGTTGGACATATTAAAATGGAAGCAAAGGTTAAATTTTCAAGGAGCCCAAATGCTGCTTTCACTTCCCTTATTTAACCAATGTATGGTCATAATTTGAAAGGTAAGGCCCTTGTGTTCTGTGAAGTGACAACGCTTGCCAAATTACTTGGATTACACAAGCCGTAAAAAAATAATGGAAATGATGAATGACGAAAGGTATAATGTCAAAACTTATGGCTAATATCTTTCTTTTTCTTTTAATCAGAAAGCTTCTGAAAGACATAATAAATAATTCTTGTAAATTCTTGTAATCCCCGAGATTCACCTTTTGCTTTTTTAGCAAAATTGTGTTCATCATACAATTTTGTTTTAACACCAGATATTTAAATGCCACTGTATAGAAGAATAGTTACCCTTTGCCTAGAATCGGTTGTTTTGTAAATACACATATGATATAATGTAGATACATAAGATATAAATGATTTTCGAGCATGGGCTTGAAAAATGAATATTGACAAGCAAAAGGAGAGTCAATATATCATGAGAAAACTATATTATTGAGCGAGAATTCTAGCAGTTTAAAGCGACGCCTTTCTGATTGTATTAGGCTCCTGTCATATTCGAATATCTAATGCAGATTAATTTTGAGAAGACTATTATATGAAGCCTGTCTCGTGTTAATCGCTGGCATAATAAGTCTTAAAAATATCAGGAAAATGCTTCTGAACCTTAGGACAAAATTTAAAGATCAGACCTTTCTAAATGTATATTATTTTAGTAGGAAGCTATCTAGCTTTGTTATCATTTCTATAGAATAGATATAAACAAATCCTAAGAAAATCAAGGTTATTCATTATTGATATCCCACTCAAAATGTTCAGCAGTTAAGAAGATGAAATTTGAAAGCTTGATACAAAAAGTACATACATCGGTTAAAAAAAAATAACGGCCAATCCACCGTAGACTGGTAATGATAAGCACCAGATTTAATGAAATTTCGTACCTACAACGCTTTGGTCCTTGGATAATATACTCAGTATATGATCCATTTTCTTTGCTGCTCTACAGCGATCTTTACATCCATGACACGAATACACATCCATTTCATCGACTGCCTTTTACTGTCAGGACCAAAGTGAAAGAGCCAGATTTCATTTCACGTGATGGCTCGATGAAAGCATTCTGGGTAATCCTCAAAGAAAGCTTGCAGATCAATCACACACGTTCTTCTTCATTTGCCGTTGTCAAAAGCCTTGTAACCCAACAAGCGCAAATGTTTCTGCATCCCAATCATTGCATTAGAGTTCACGCAAATCCTTTCGCCATGGTGCTCTACGACCCCTCTCGTGGTGATGGACCTGTCATTTTGAACTAGTTCCTCAGTAACTGATGTGTTTTTATCAGTTGTGATGGTTGTCGGTCAATCAGACAGTGCCTGGGCCATGATGTTGTAATCACCATAGCAAAACTTCTAAAGCCGCTGACACACATTACTTCAGTTCAGTGTATTGTCCACGTAGATTGGTAACAGCTTACTGTGAATTGATGTTTTGAGTTAGCCTCGGATTCGTAGAGGAATTCGATCACTATGCGTTGGCGCAATGCATTGTTACGTTGATCATCCATGGTGCCTTACTTGCAGACACAGGAAATCAAAATTAGGTTTACGTTAGGTGAGGGATGGGTAAGCTACAGTCCGCGGGCCAGCTCCATCCCGCCTCAAAATTCTGCCCGACCCGCTGCCATTTGCAAAGGTATATCGTCGCGGTGATCATCGCGGAAAACGAGCTCATGTAAAAGAGATCTGTTATCTCATTTCACTGACATGTACACTCGCATTTTTAGCTCAGCGCAGTGCCTTTCATTTGTGACACGAGCACAGATAGCTATAACATATCTCCTTGAAAATTTCTCAGAAAGCTATATTTAGTGATAATATTCCTAAATGAATAAAACTATGCTTCTCTTTTCCTACGAAGATAGCCTGAGAAAACTGGGCTTGAGTCTGAATGTATATTTCAAGATTTCAATGCCATTCAGTCAGACATAGTATGCATAATGGCAAACCGCACATTGAGTTGATCAATGTTAACGAATTTCGCTTACTGCACATGCTCAATACTGTACCGTTGGCGTGGGAGAAAATACTGGTGAATAAAAATAAACAATTCTACACGAGCCTTGTTCGTCATGCAGGCCTTAGCGACTCTTTACGATTGCAATACTATGGACACTTTTTTTGTGCTTACTGCACTTGCTCCTGTTTCATTTCATTTTGGTTTATTTTGTTCATAAACATTACATTTAATATCAGATATTTGTAATAATTTCTTTGGCTTACATTCAGTAATTTAAACTAGATATATTCGTTAACTTGTTAAAGTATTTATGAATGCAACGCATGGTCAATAATCGATTGCTTTTATTCCTCAGAAGTGCAATCAATAAACAACATCGTGTAATGTTTCCTGTTTTGTAATTCATCTTAAACGAAAATTTGGGGAGTTTACTATTGATATTTACACCTAAGTAATGAAGCAACGTACAACCTAACAAGTTTTAAGACTCCGGACTGTTTACGTCCAAATAACAGAACATCAACCCTATACCCTATTTATCTTCTTTAAAAATGACGCCAAAGTCGTAATTGCGCCAAATTATCTTCTGGGCATGCGCAATGTGCGTAATTCGTTTAACATTGTTCAACTGAATGTGCGGTCTGCCATTACGCACCCGGTATATACTTTCACCATGTCTTTCGATGTAAACTTTGAAGCTGTGAGGCCAAATTTGCAGCTTGAATTAATTGAGCTACAAATTAGCAATTATCTCAAGCAGTTGTTTTTCAGTGTTCCAAAATGATAGTTTTACAAATTGTTATCGAAAGCAAGTTTCTCAGTTTAAAACCTCATGCCTAGAAAATGAGAGCTATTTTGCTTTATCTTAGATATGTGAGGATGTGTTTTCTACCACGAACCTTAGGTTGATTTCTTTTAGAAATAATGAGCATTTACTATCCCTTATCAGAATTAATACATCGCAGTTCGAACCTAAATTTAAGCAACTTTTAAAAAATCATTCATCAAATTAACATTTGTATTGTAATAACTGTACACTCTTTTTAAAGTTTTAACTTATACTGGCCCACTAATTTTTTTTTGTGTGTATTTTTTTGGCCTATTTCCAAGGAATTTTGTCCACCGTTGGGTTGGACAAGTGCCTTTACCTACAAAATTTTAGTTACTTAGTGCCATACTATTACCGAGCTACAGTGGATTGTGATTTATTTTTTGAAAGATCAAAGTAGTTTTTGTTCTTGAATAAAGAGTCACGAATCCTCATTACGCAATTTTCAGTGTGCGAATACTGAACAAATATATCTTAGGTGAGAAGTGTAGAAATGATCGGGAATTAAATGCTTGTACTTTATTTTCATTAAAGTATAACAATAAGATATTTTTAATTGTTTTAGAAGAGGAATTTGTTTGGCGTGATGCTCTTCGTAATGAAATTACGAAGTTCTCTCTTAATGAAAGAACAAATTAATGAATTACTCTCCATTTTTAAGTAAATGAATAAAAATTAATTACTGATTTAATCTGAAATTAATAACTGATACTTACTCTTTTTTCTTTCTTTCCTTTTAATTAACACACCATTAAAAATTTTGGCTTCTCGAACCAGAACGAAGGAAGTAAAAATTCTCAAATTATTTTCTTCGAATTTAGCTAGTCCCTTAAAATGAATTTTTATACCCTAAAATGGAGTTTTGAATGCCTTTTTTGTATAATGATTTAAAGTTGTCATTTGAGAATAATATTTTAGTTCTTGTAGAGCCATTAGGTTATTTTGAAGTAGGAAGACTTCAAATTGTTCAATGCCCTCGCCAAGACTCGAACCTCGACCTCTTGATACGCGCCGAGTGTGCTAACCATTACCCCAGGAAGGCATGCTGTAAGGAGGAAGAAAATACCTTATATATTTGTTCTAGCCGTGGTTCTAGCCGGGGGTTCTAGCCGTGACGGGATCCGTGCTGGTAGGCGTTTTCGAGCTTAGACTAAAAGTGATTATTTTACGGTAAATATTGATTGTAGATTGGTGTAAATGTGATTTTTGAATTCTCCAAGCATTCCGGTTTCCAAAAAATATTTGGTTCATGCTCCAGTGAAGTGTATTTTTCAAGTTATAAGGAATAGAAGATTTCTACATGCAGAGATTGCCATGTTTGCATGCGTGAGTAACTTTTGACTGTTTTTGCATTAAAGATTCGCATCTGTGTTACAAAACTGCTTTTACTTGATAGATTATATATTCCGGTTTGCAGTTCTATTAGATTTCTTGTTTTCTTGAATATTTTGTGAAATATAGGCTTTGAAAAATTCTAAGTGCGGATTTATGCCTAATGGATGCCGTTTGTTGTTAATTGAAATTGCAGTGCACCAAAAGATAAAGTCTTTCTGCCCGGTGGGACAAGGTCTCGAACCAAATTTTAGTGCATCATATCGACGCCTTTCTGCCCGCTGGGCAAATTGTTCAATTTTAACGGTAGAACTCTGATTTTAATTGTAAAAATATTTAATGTGCTTCTGAATAAGAATTTATAGTTATTTTATTAAATTTTAACATTTTTAGGAATTTTTGTCAATTTTGCATTTGTGATTTGGTTTAATTGAAGTACGTAGATAAATGTTTACTATATATTGAGGATATAGGATTAATTGTACTTATAAATACACATAATTTAAAGGATTACATGTTTTAGAAATTCTTTTAATTTCTCCCTAACCGCAGAATTTATTATTTGTATTAATTGTGTTACTACATTATATGAAAATGAGTGAAGTAGACATAAAAATGTCCGATGTAGTAAAAGAACTGTACAGGATTATAGATGAGCTAAAGACAAAACGAGTACAAAAAGATTTGATCACAGAATTAAATTTGCAGGTAGATGCCATTATGAAATGGTCACAGAAGACATCCCTGAAACTAATTGAAATGAAGGTAGCTAGGAGTAACGAGGAGATTCTGTTGGAGTTTAAAAAAAAATTAAACAGATGATAGACAAAAAACTGGATAGCAGACTAAATAGGAATTGTGATGAAGATTTATTGAGTGGAAGAGATAAAGAGGTTGAGAAGGAGAAAAAGGTGAATTCAAATGAGTTGATAGTAAAACCAGTCACAAATGATATAGATGTTTATGATGAGCTGACTACACAAATTAAACCAGAAGAGATGAGTTAAATGTTTCAGCTCATATCGTCGTAGGAATGGTGACATGGTTATCCACTTAAAGCATAGATCGGATGTTTCTAAAATTGAAAATGGAATCATTGAGAATGCACAGTTAAAGAATTTAGTACGCACACGTAGAAATAAATTTATTAAACCAAAGATCATAGTATATAACGTTAGTGATACAGTAGATGAAGAACTCCTGGTCTCTAGAATAAAGGAAAATTGTACATGTGATGGGAGCTGTGTGCGTCCAGTTTTTCGGATTAAAACAAATGAACACAGTGTCTCTCACAGGATCTATGGTGTATCTGCAAAATGTCAGGAAGAGATTCTTGAAGGAAACAGAGTTATGTTGGGTTGGAAGGCTTATTCTACTAAGCTCTTTATTCAGCCTAAGAGATGTTTAAACTGTCTGCGCTTTGGTCACACTAAGAAAAATTGTAAATTTGAAAAAACCGTGTTCAGCTTGCAGTGGAAAGCACGAGAAAAGAGAGTGCCAAAGTCATAAGACCGAATGTATTAACTGTAAAGAAGCCTTTGAAAAATATGGAAAAAATGTGGATCATAAACATGATTCTTTTTGGGGCGATTGTCCGTCTCTTATTAGAGAGAAGAAATATATAAGGGATCATTTAAATTTAGAATACTAAATTGGCAAAATTATCTGCGGTGGGGAGAATTATTATTTTGTTTTGAGAGTATATTTTGAATATTATTATTGATTTCCCTTACTGCATATTGATATTTTGAATTATAAACTCTATATATAATACATAATTCATTGGTTGTCTGGCGTAATAATTTCTACAAGAAGAAGATTAACAGGAACTTTGGAAATTTTCTTGCCCTTGCCTCCCAGGTAAGTTGGTAAACATTGTGATATTATTTTATATTGTAAATATTATTTTTAGATTGTATATATTGTCATTTGATTTTAGTATTGTAAATAGGAATAATTGGATGATTTTAAACCTGATTTTATACTTATATTTTAACATGAGGATTTTGAATTGTAATGTAAACCATTGTAACGCTGCCGCATGCCGGCTCTCTGCAATTGATAATGCATTAGAAAATGTGCCTGATTTGATTGCAATTCAAGAACCTTATTATGTTGATAAAAAATTGGCTTATATGAAGAATGACTGGAGGAAAATAAATGCGGAAGCAGGCAGATCTGCGATCGTTGTGGTAAACCCTAGAATTGAATTTTCGGTTAAATGTAGCACGGATATTATTGTGGCAATTGAAATATATGAAAATGGACGGACTTTTGGTATTGCCTCAGTATATTTCTCCCCAGTGGAAGATTTGAACGCTTATCTATTGAAATTGGAAGATTTGTTGAATGTTTTTACTGAAAATTTTATGATTATTGGGGATTTTAACTCAAAACATTTTATCTGGGGGGCGAAGATTATAGATGAACGCGGTGTTTTAACGTATGATTTTATAATACAAAATGGATTAACTTTAGTGAATACAGAAGATTCAAAACCAACATTTTCATCTTCTAGGGGAGATGGATGGACTGATTTAGTTTTATGCTCACCAAATATGTCACCTAATAGAATCAACATGCAGATATTAGATGAGTCTACACTCAGTGAACATAACTATATCTTGGTAGAGGTTAATGAAGTCGAAATTAGGGAAGAAGATAAATATATCTTGACAAAGAATCTTAGGAGGATAGAGAGATGTTGTGCCAAATTGAGAGGACATATTAATGAAATAGAAGATAGACTGACAAATACTTTGAATAAAGAAGATCTTGAAGAAATAGTGGAATGTATGGAAAGAGATATTGGTAAACAAATGGATAGGGATTTGAAAAGTCGAATAAAACGAAAGGGAGGTTCTCTCTGGTGAAATCAAGACCTGGATCGATATAGGAGAAAAGTTCGTGCTTTAAGAAAGAGTTATCAATATAAAAATTTGACAGATGATATAAGAATAACAAGAAAGATTGAATACAAGAGATGTTTAGCGTCCTATAAAAAGTGTGTTAAGAAAGTTAAAAGAGAATATAAGAACTCGATTTTTATATAAAATCGTGAATATTATGAAGGTCTCTTTAGAGCGGAGTCAAGTAAGTCAAGGAGACCATTTATTATCAGAGATGAGGATAACACGATTGCATCGAATATTGAAGAAAGATATAAAAATATTATTAAGGAGACTCTGAATATTGATGATGCTGATAAAGAGGATGCTGTTGAGAACATTAATTTTTTACAAGCTAATGAAAGAGAGCCGGACTTTACATACGAAGAAATGAGATTATTGCAAAACTGAGAGATAGATCGGCCCCTGGTCTTGACAGAATAAGTTCAAAATTTGTTAAGTGTCTTTTCAATAAATACCCTTCCTTTTTTGTAATTCTCTATAATAAATGTATGCAATTACATGTCTTTCCTGAGAACTGGAAGGTTGGCAGACTAGTACTGCTACCGAAAGATGAAAATAGGTTTCGGCCTATATGTCTTCTAAAAGTCTTTGCTAAAGTCTTTGATAAACTGATTGCCAATAGACTCTCTTATGCTGTTGAAAATGAAAAATTGATTGCAGATTGCCAGTATGGATTCCGGAAAGGGCGATCGGCAGATCTGGCCTTATACAATGTAATTACCACAATTCGAGATTTGAAAAAGGTAGAACATGTTGCCCTGGTGTCTTTTGACGTCAGGGCGGCATTTGATTCAGTAAAATGGTCCTCCGTCTTAAATAAAATTTCAAAACTCAATATTACAAAAAATCTGTTTTTGACTGTTAGAGACTACTTTAGAAACAGGAAGGTTATTTTTACAGGCATTTCAGAACAGATGTATGTAGAACAGCAAATTTACAAAGGGTGCCCTCAAGGGTCATGTAGCGCTCCCCTGTTCTGGGCCCTGACAGTGAATACACTTCTCGCCGAGTTTAACATACCAAATGCTAGAATTGTATGCTACGCTGACGATATTTTGATTATCATAAATGGAGTGTCTCTGGAGAAAATACAAGAGACTTTTGTCGGTGTTGAAAGAAAATTGACTGACTGGGGTAAGAAAGAAAAAATTCAATTTAACATAGATAAAACATATGGTTTGTTTTTTCCAAGAGGCGGTGTCAAAACCCGTCCACCTAGATTGAAGTTTGAAGGAAATAATATTAAATTTCAGAACAGTATTAAATATCTCGGAGTCATAATAGATGAGAAATTAAATTTTATAGATCACTTCAAAAGTATTCATAGAAGTACTGAAAAGATACTCCAATTCTATAGAAATAATTTTAGCGGTGATACTCTACGGATGAAGGCGGAAATTTTGAAAAAGATCTTCAGTTGTGTGGTTTTGCCTAAGATACTGTACGGTATAGGTGCGTGGGGCCCAAGGGCAGGGGAACTGATCAGGTTGCGCAATAAATTAAACTCATTGCAGAGAGGCTGGATGCTGGCCGTTACAAGAGCATTTCGTACCGCATCTACTGAGGTCATAAGTGTTTTGGCAGGCATTCCGCCTCTCTCGTTCTCCTATGAATTTTATTATCAAAAATTCTTATTGTCTAATAATTTGATTGAGGAAATACAAATGGGAGAAATTACTGTGCATAGTGATGCTTTTCAAAGATTTTATGACGAAATAATACATCCAAAAGATAAAATATGTATTATTTATGATTGTACTTATTTAGAAAATCAAGAATTAGACATTTATACAGATGGCTCAGGATTCGAGGGTGGAGTGGGTTGTGCATTTGTTGTTTTCTTTCATGGAATCGAGATTTTTAATAACAGAATAATGTTAAAAAATATGAACTCAATTTTTCAGGCTGAAACTTACGCAATTTATGAAGCCCTCAGATGGATAGAGAAAACTCTGAAAGTGAGATATAATATTAATGTCTACTCAGACGCATTATCGGTACTTCAGTCCCTCTCGGGTCCTGGGCATAAGAATTATTTATTGCATGATATTAAGATTATTTATAAGCGTTTAAAGTTTGTTCATAATATTAAATTGCACTGGATGAAAGCCCATGTGGGACATAAGGGGAACGAGAGGGCGGATGTATTAGCGAAATCTGCTGCCCTTGGAGAGGGAGACTTTGATTGTTATATTCCTGCCTCTAAAAGGAAATCAGTAACAGCTCTGTATGTAAATAATATAGAAAAATGGAGGTTAAGCTGGGGGTCGTCAGATAAAAATCAAGGAATACTAAAGAAAATTAAAATTGATAAAAATATGAATATTTATAATGATATAGACGTAAATCAATTAATAACAGGTCATGGACGATTCCCGGCTTACCTAAAACGATTTGGTATACAAAATAATGATTGTTGTAGAACTTGTAACAAAGTTGGAGATGCTCAGCACTATTTTGATGACTGTATATTAACTGGGAGTGCAAGGGTTAAATATAAGAAGAACTATAAAATTGATATAAGGAAAAACTATAAGAACTTAATAGATTACAGTAGGACTGTTATGAAGATTCTAAATACAAATAGAGAAGCAGTGGGAATTGATGTTTAAGTGTTTAAAAATCCGTTCAATAGTCAGTTTTTAATGTATATTTTAAAGGAATGTATTGTTGATATACTGAATGTTATAATTTCGATGTTTTATAATTTTAATTTTGGTATGTAGTTTGAAAACTGATGTCAAAACCTGATGTTTAATTGATGAATTATAGATTTTGTAAATTATTGTTTAAAGAGAGGATGATATCATAAAACCTTCTTGCTAAATGTGAATAGAAATTGTAATGAATAATGTAAAATATTAGAAATGTTTGAGATATATTATCAATTGTAATTTTTATATTTATATCTTTTGTGATGGATCATGTGAAATGAGGCAACAGAGTTTGTATTGCTCTGAATTGTATTACATGTGTATGTGTTTTTCTTTTATTGACATTAACACAATTTAAGATTTAAATAATTGGGACTGACAGATAGAATTTCCTTTCCGTTTTTATATTTTTAAATATAAGTTTTAAATTGATTAATTTTTACTTACTAGTAATTTTAGATAATTGACATTAATTTTTTCACCAATGCAGTCCTTTGTTTTGCTTTTAACACTACGCACCTGTTTTAAAAAATTTTTCTGTACTTGGAGTACATGAAATTAGAAACTCATAAATATGCTTTATTTTACAAACGGGGATTTATTTAATTTAAACATATTGCCACTGAGAACTAGTGTCTCAGTGGTTGTTAGACGGACCCCACGGTTGATGATCTTTCCGTAGGTCAGATAGGCTTTTTTTCGGTACTAGTGGTTTTAGGGATCTTGGCATTGGCTTTCTTTACTCCCCTGTTGTTGTGGTATTTGTTGTGTGTGTTTAATTAGATGTAGATTTTAGATGTTCTATATTTTTGTGTTGGAAAAGTGGAGTTACTCTTGTCACAGTTCTGTTGGTTTTTTGATGCTAATGTATTGTGATTTTTGGTTTGTTCTTTGTTTTGGATTTGAGGCCTATTGTGTTTGATTGTACCGATTAAATCACAGACATATACATTTTGTTTTTGAGATTTTTAGTTATGATTTTTGGGATTTTCCCTTTTTTTTATTGGTAGTTCCCTGGTTTGTTTGTAATATGTATGGTTACATGTTGTATGTTCTTTTTTCTTGTAACTAACGGTGTGATTTTATGATTTTCTTTAGTTTTGTTGGTATGAATGGATGGATCGGTCTTTTAATTGCAACCATACTAAAATGTATCTTTTTGGTTTGATTTGTTCACATTATACTAACCTTTTTTTGTTGCCCGGTTCTTGAGGCTTTGGTTTTCTGGGGCTTCGGCTTATACTATGATGGTTATTACATCGTTGTGTTTAACATAATTTTATTCTGGACACGGCCGAACCGACCGCTGTCTTCATTGTTTGTTGTTAGATGGGCTAGCTCTTAATTTGAGCCATACGACTGGAGCATTCCAGTCAGGTGGGCCGGAGGGCTGCGCCCCATTACTATACCTTATATACTCCCTCTTTTAAGCGGCGACTGGGGATTAGGGGACTTAATCGCCAAATGCTGGTGATGAAGAATCATCATACACCACCTTTTAGCTCGGGCGCCGCTGTAGAGACATTAGGTTATTTAGAAGCAGGAAGAATGTGAAAAAATGAACAATGCCCTCGCCGGGACTTAAGCGTGGGCCTCTAGAATGCGCCGACTGTACTAAGCATTACACCACGAAGGCATGCTGGAAGGAGGGAGAAAATGCCTTATATTCTGAATTGATTTTCTTAGTTTTTTCTTATTCTTCTTTTTAAATAAATGTTCTGTTATGCAGCTTATATTTCTCCTTTATCAATCTGTCATTTACATTAGGGCATTGAACAGTTGTTACATTATTAGTGTAGATTATTATTAGCTGAGAATGTTAAGGACGCTTGCTGGAATTTAGGCTCTTCTTGATTCCTGAAATGACTGCTATTACTCACTGTGCTATCCCCGCCCTCACAATTTTAAATATGATTTTCAAAAGGCAAATTTCTGTTATTTAACTTTTCTTTTAATAAATTTAAGGTAGATAGAAAATATAAATGATAATTTTATTCCTCGCGTGCCATTAAATTATGTATATTTAACAGTCATGCAGTCAATTATATTATAACATAAATGCACAATAAAATATATGTTACAATGTTATTTAATCATACCTACCGACATAATCTCTTTGCTAAATTCTCATTATCCGATTCTCTTGTGCTATTATTCGATTTCTCATCAGTTTCATCATTTAGAACATTCTCGATTGCGTTGAGAACACAGCTGTGATATAAATTACGAGAGTTTCGTAAACAGGAAACGTGTCTACGATATTCTGCAAATAAATAGATTTTTTTGATTTCAGTTTCATATTTAGTTTTTTATCTTTTGATAGTAAATCTTCAATTATTACTAAAGTTGCAACAGGTATTTTGTAAACATAAAGGGTTTCGTCTCAATCGACTCGTATTCTTCAATCACATTCAAAGCTTCAAGATCATGATTGCTTTCATGATCACATAGTGGACGTTAATGAAAATAAATATATTAAATATAGTAGAAATGAGTGACAGAATTTACTATATACAATAATTTACTACATAGAATGTAAGTAAAATGAAATACAGCTTTTATATTTGTGTATCGTTGTACAAGATGCGACCCTGATCACAACATGGATAGTAGTTTACAAAAATAAAGTAGAAATAAGCAAGAGAATAATTTGATATAAAGAACGATATACACTGACGAACCAAAACATTATGACCATCCCCACGTTTCTCAATGAACTCGTCTGGATGGCGTGGAGGGCATGTGATTAAGTGGGAATGGTATTTAACTGTTGATGGAGAACGTAAGGAATCAAATTTAATCTAATTTAAATGTTGCCCTCCTCATGCTAGACGTGGCGAAAGCCTTTGACCGCGTCTGGCATGGGGAACATTTTCTCATGATCCTCTCTTTTCTTTCCTATCGGACATTTCGTGCACGTTTTGGAGATGCTGTTTCCTCTGTTCGGACATTTAGTGCTGGAGTACATCAAGGAAGTGTTACTGGCCTAATAATCTATTTATTCTATGTATCTAACTTCCCTAAAGTGGAATTTCATACTAACACCTTATTAGCATGCTATGCTGATGACATTGCCCTTGCAGTGAAGTCAGCGAATGTCAACCACGCAATTAAACGACTACAAAGTGTCATCTCGATGATTGAAAACTGGTTCAAAATGTGGAAAGTCTCCATAAATGCCTCTACGTCCCAGCTTCTCATCATACGATGCCGTAAGAAAAACCGCCGCATTAAGAAAGACCTTATCCTATTTAATGAAAGAGTTCCTATCGTGAAGGAAGTTAAGTATCTTGGGATTATTCTTAACTCAAAGCATACCTGGACCAGTCATATCAACAGCGTCCGTAACAAGGCTCTAAAAGTCATGAAATGTCTTTTCCCAATTATCGGGAAGTACTCTAAACTCGATCTGACCAAAAAGAAACTCATTTGTATCTCAATCATACGCCCCATCATGTGCTGCATATCACCAGCCTAGGCAGCTGCCAAAGACTCAGATATACAGAAATTACAAATCATTCAAAACAAATATTTACGCATTATCACGAATGCACACTACTTTGTGCGAAATGATCTCTTACATCATGATGTAAAATTGGATACTATTAAGGACTTCCTGCACAGGCTGAATAGGAGCTTTTACACTGGTGCACTCGATTGTGAATATTTGCAGCACTTTAATTTGTTCCACTACGAAATCCTTAATGAGGATAAGTTTTTACGCTTCTTATACTGCCTATTTTATCACTCATATTGACGGAAATCACAATTTCCCAACTTAATGCTGTGTGGCTCATCATTAAGTTACTGAGTGTGCTGTTTATGTTTTTCAAGCAGCATCCTCCTGGGTCTGAAGTTAAGAGGGGGACTACCCCACGTGACCCACCTCCGAACTGTTTCTGCTAAACATGGTGTGAACGTATTGTACATATGTATATAGTTTGACCTTCCATTTGTGTTCTACTGAATTTTATGTATCCTGATTATTTTCCTTCTATTCTATGTGTTACTGCAATGCATTAACTCTGTACTAGCGTGAAGTTTACTGAGCACTTTGATCACGTTACTCTGAACATTGACTACAAAATGCGATTCTCCCATGCAAGGCTTTGAACTGTTACTCCACGATATTATTTAATGTTACTATGTTTATCCCATACAAAACCTTTGTACTTTATTGGACTATTTGCTGTCACTAGCATCATCACTCTTTCAGATGCATAATTGCTGAACTTTTGAGTTTTTTCTGATCACGTGGCCTGTACATATTTAGTTACCTGTACCTATATTAACTGTGCATAATGCCATCACTGACGAGACACCTACATCATCTTCAATGTCATGCTTCCACAATATTTTATGATATTACCTGTCAATTTCTTAGTATTTTCGCAAGCAAAAGTTTAATTTAGATACTTCGTCTTGGACAGCCAACCCGATGCCTTATCGCCTCACACGTGACTATTGGTCACGCCCCTTCTACTTCCTAGTTTGTCCCTAAGACCCACCCTGTGCATTCAACTCACTGTATCGCTCATAGTAGCACCATATGTGACGACAGCCGGAACAAAGCGAGCAAATTTGCAAGCTACTCGCGACCTAACATCAGAACTGAACTGGTAAGGAATGCTTCTTGCGCTTACTTTCGCGAGTGATGGGAAAAGCTGCTGATCTAAGCGAATTTGATAAAGGGAAGATTGTAATGGCATGAAGACTCGGTATGACTATCTCAGAAATTACACGACTGTTAGGTTGTTCACGATCTGCCGATGTTAGCATTCATGAAAAGTGAATAAATGACGGCACACCAGCAGTAGACGCCAAAGTGTTGGACGTCCACGCGCCATCAAAGAAAAAAGACATCGGAGACTGTCCCGCTTGGGTACAGCAAAATCGGCGTCAAACAATGGCTCAGCTGACAGCCCAATGCAACGCAGGTTCAAGTGCAAGTGTTTAAGTGTTTCGTAACACGCAGTTCAGTGGCCACTGTTGGATATGTGACTGCGCAGAGGACGTCCTACTCGTATGCCTCTTTTGACCAAGCCTCACTGCTAACTACTCCTACAGTGGGCCTGGGAACATCGAGACTGCACCATGGGTAAGTGAAAGACAGTTACCAGGTCAGACGAATCAAAATTTGTCATCCATCACGTCAATGGTCTTATCAGGGTACGCCGTCTTCCAGGCGAACAGCTGCTTTCCTCTTGTAGGTCATATACAGATTGGCGGGTTGTGCTTTGAGGGATTACTCACGGGTGGCTGCGGGACCCTTCCAATTAATGTCTTGGCCACTTAACTTGCCGGACCTTAATCCGATCGTGCACATTTGGGATGTTATGGAGCGGCAAAGCACACTCAGAGCTCAAATACCACCATTTCGGAATATTTCGACTTTGCGTGACCGCTGCTTAGAGATTCGGTACAAGCTGTCTCCAGTCATCTACCATGAATTTGTAGCATCCATGCAGCAGTTTTCCAGGCCAAAAGTCGCGCAATACATTATTGAGTAGGTTGTCATAATAGTTTGGCTCTTCAGTGTAGTTTTCAAGTTGATCATCCATGATAGCTTACTTGCAAAAACAGGAAATACAAATTGGATAAAGGTTAGTTAAAGGACAAATGCTTTCACTCATAATCATCACATGTGTTAGGTATTAATTTAAGCAAATAAAATAGAAATGGGTAAGCGAAAAAGGTTTAGGTATATGATGAATGAGATAAACTAGAGCTTCCATTTTTATGTTACATTCTACAAGATGCAATCCTGATAACACGTTGGCCACTGGTTTAATCAAATGTAGTAGAAATGGATAAGAGAAATTTATCATATAAACGATAACTGAAATAAAAGAAAGCTTTCACATACGTGTTTTGTTCAACAAAATATCATTAGTATCCAACGGAAAATTTGATTCAACCATTTAAGAAACATTATTTAATTGATTAATTCGATTATGGCACATCACGGGAACACTGTTTGCTTAAAAAGAAGAAAAAAATTTAGAAAAATCTGTAGAAAGTAAATAACTGATGAATGGAATTATAAGTAATACGTTGTTAGAAGAAAATTACGGACTAAAGTTCTCTAATATATTGCAATAACAAAGACTAAGTCATTAGTTATAGCTGTAAAAATTTTCAATAAACATCTTCATTTATAGCGTATTTTATGTCGTAACCACAACCGATAAAAACAGTCTTCAATTTTAATATTTGATTGTTTATTAGTATGTAATTCTGCGAAGGAAAAATTTATTTTGCAGTTGCTTAACTATGTTTCTTAAAATATTTGATCAGGCTCTGTATCTAAAAGGATAATAGAAAAGGCAGAAACTAATCAACTGCGGAAGGCAGTTTTTGTTGGAAAATCACAAAATGTTTACAAAAATTCACAAAATATAATTTACAAAATAGCAGATATTTTTCAGCGGGTTTTTGGCAAACTAAAATTACCATAGATTTTCATAAATTTCAATTACCTTACGTTCACTCATTTTAGGATATAAACAAATTACGAATATTACTATGGTTAAAATATTTATTATCTTGCTTAATATGCACTATGAAGTGAAATGATGCATTTCCAACGAATGACTAAATTTTAAATGGAATACCTTTCGCATGCAAGTTCCCTACCTAATTAAGCCTATAAGAATTGTAATTTTAAATTTATTAATTATTTATTTATTACATAGAAATAGATTACTGAATTACAATCATGCCTTAAAATTAGTACGTAATCCATTGTCCTTTTTTCTGCAAGTTTTTTGCTTTCCCGACGCTTCTCGTAAAATGCTACAGTTGTTGTTTGCTGTATAAGCAAAGCACACTCTCCAATTCTTAGACAGATAGCATAGCCCTATAGTGCTTTGTCTTAAACAAAAATAAACCAAACCATACCACTTACTAATTCTGTACACTTATCACATCTTCTCTGTCTTTGCAGCCCACCAGCGGCCGAGCGGTAAAGACGCTGAACACTGGTAGTTCGGTCCGAGGTTCGAATCCCGCGAACGGGCTGGCTGCATGGGCGTTTTCGTGGTTTTCCCCATGTGTAACGTGTATACGAGCCAGTTTCCCTTAGAAAGTCCTCCACGAAGGCATCCCTCCCTTTAGGCAGATAGCCCTCGTGTGCTTTGCCATAATTAAATAACCTAACCTAACCTCTGTCTTTGCAAATCACAGCTTGACTAAACGCTTATTTGATAATTGTGATGGAATTATGGCGAAGAAACACATTCTTCACGATAACTGCTACCGAATTTCTTGAAACATGTTCCTGCTTCAAAACATTTTCTTCTCTTTAGTTTGAAAGTTTAATCATTTAAATAACAATTCGCAGGACGTTGCAGGACATTTTTAAAAACATACTTCTTTGCAATAGCTTTTAGTTATTTATCGATTTTCCTTGACATTTTTATCTAGATTTACAATTATCCAATTTTCAAAGAGAGATGATTAGTTGTTAACGTAAAACGTTTTCAGCTAACGTATGGAAACGTTGCTCACTTTTGATCGAACTCCAAACGAATGGCAAAATCTTAAGCGCATCTTCATTATTGTCGTATCCTCTTCATTATTTTGTTCAAAATTATCACTATCTTCTGATCAGTTTTAGCCAGAAGAATCATTGATAATTCACACATGATCATCTTACACAATACATTTTTCTATGCTTCTCAAAACCATCTCTCTCTAAATGCAAACATCGACTGACATAAATCCTGTAGCTTTCGGCTTATTAGGATTAAAATATGTTTCGTGTTCAATTTCTAATATGTAATATTCTTGAACAATCGAAAATACTGAATCAACAAGTAATGTCCACAAAATGCTTGTAAAATTTCCAGTAAATTTTAAAATTGCAAAACATATTTAAAAATTACTATTTCTTAATTTAGTAGACTATTTGCTATTGCTGATGCTGTACAGAGATGGAGCTGTGAAAGAAGTTTTCGCATTCGTTGCTGCTCTATTGACGAGAATAGAATTTTATGTCTCCTTTGTTTGCAACTTGATGCCTCAGACGATCAGATCAAAAATTGCCTTTTGATCTTAAGCATAAATATCTCAACTCTTAGATCCAAAGGTACGTTTACTTATGAGATTTGAGATATTGATGTTATGGGCTGTCTGTTGCATATTTATACGAATAAACATATAGCTAATTAATACGCTTAATACATAACTGCAATATGCAGTTGAACACCAAAGGAGGTAGGATTTTCATGTCCCTGATATATATTTTGGATGTTTTTTAATTTATAATTTTTTATTTGGCCTTTTTTTGTTGTCTCATTTTATTTGAATATTCGCATTAAACGTGTTCACTTCAGTACAGAATTGCTGTTACTCAGATAAAAATAATCAAGGAAAAGAAGCAGTTCTAAATTAAACAGACTGATTAAATTTTATGAATTCGAAATGTGAATACTTATCTCACTTACCGGATCGAAGATCTGAATTTTCATCGCACAGTTCCGCAAAAGTGTCTTTAAAGCCACCAATAAGCATCGTAAATGTTTGATAGCCTTTCCGATCGCAAATGAATAAATAATTTTCTTTGCATTCACTATCTTCTAAAATGTCACTGTAATATAACATAAAACATCGTATAAAACATAAAAGCATTATAATTGTGATTTTGTATCGTTAAGTGTGCGATAAATATAGAACAGTTTAGGGTATATTCCTTTTTAAAATTTATTGTAAAAATATCGTGATGAGTCAGTCTTTCTGAATGCACAAACTATCATGATCGGCATGCAAAAGTTTCTACAAATTCGAGCAAGAAATGATAACTTATTCCAAAAAGAAAAAACAAAATTGTGTATTTTATATATTGTTACGAATTTCACATTTATTTGGCTATTTATTTAGAATTGTAATTAAAATTTCTTTTTATTTCTCCGTGCAACGCAGACGATTTTTGAAGAGAAAGCTACATCAAAAAAATAAAAATAAAAAAAAAAAAAATCTGAAATGTTTCAGATTTTAAATTACGTCCAAAGGGACGTTTATTTAACATTTTGTGTGTTACCTTTATTTGTTAAATACCATGTTCTTCGCACTTAAACCATAAAATTCAGTTCAACAGCAATATCGCAAAATAATTTTAAATTGAGCATATTATCTTTAGAAATTTCGGTACACGCTCTCACGCGCTGGAGATAAAAATGTTTTTCTGTACAACGTTGGTATTGCTGGCTTTGAAATCTTTGAGTTTGTTAATGAAAAATTCGTTAAAGTTTTAGAGAATATTGTTACGAATTTCACATTTATTTGGCTATTTATTTAGAACTGTAATTAAAATTCGTGCAACGCACGCAGACGATTTTTGAAGAAAAAGCTACGTCAAAAAAAATAAATAAATAATAATAACATGCATACATTTATGCAGATTTTTCATTTTTTAAACTTTAATGCAGAGCGATAACATTTAGTGGCAACAATTTGAAAAGTGAATCGGGCATTCAGAGTGAATCAACGCAAAATCGCAAAACGAAAGTAATAGTCCTTCGGGACTAAATCCCTTTGGACTAAAAAGAGGGCGTGCACTTAATGCTTAATAAATAAATACCTCGTAATTACTGTTGCCATTCAGAAAAATCTAGAAAAATCGGGATTATTCTACTGATAATTAAAAAGCTTATAAAAGCCGGAAAAAAACACCTCATCTCACTTGTTGTTGTAGTTGAAGCTGTTTAAAGCGAACTACTGTTTGTTTACTTTATGCTGTAGCGATTTCGCTGTGAAATAAAATTAGTTTATCTGTTTTGAACTGAGTTTTTGCTAAACGTTTGAGATATTGTGACATTGTGCGAATATCTCTGAAGAAATATTTCAGCATTTTGATTTATTTCTTGTGGAAAAAACAAATTTTTGTTAACTTTTTAACGACTTATACATTCAATATATAACGAACCCGTACGCACGTAAACAATATTGTTATGTATTGTAGTTATTTTTACAAACAGGTAATACGAATCAATATTATTAAAATTTAGAATTTTTATGGATGTATAAATGAAGTATATAAATTAATTTCCCTTTTATAAATTAGAGTTTACATTATTTTCTTGAACATATAAATAAATTTTATTAATGAAAAAATCGGGAAATTTTAATTTACTCAAAAATCCAGTCCCATTTTAGCATTTGAATTGCAGTGGAAAATATTCCGAGAACGAATACGCAGACTTCCTCTTCTTCACAAAATAAAAAAATATTTCGTTTCAGTCTCCTCGACAGAGATAGAAACGCATAAGTGTTTTCTCTGAAATCAATACTAAGCTAAAAACTGAATTTTGCTTATATTTCTTTCAAACAAATGTTCACAAGTTTACATGAAACATGAGAACCCCCCCCCCTCTTTTTTTCATATCATATTTCAGATATTTAATTAAAATGCTGTAAAATTTCTTCATAATATGAACCTTATTAGTGAAAATAGAAATTTAGACTTAATGAATTTCAAAGGCGAAAAACACCTTTAATTGTGTTTAAATACCTCTACTATGTTTGAACGCTGACGCATATGCTCCTTCGACCAAAAACCACATAATTTCAAGCTTCGAATCTTAAAGCTTCAATTTTTTGGAGAGAATTTCAATGAAAATTCTAATTTGCATTATTAACAAACAAACACTGACATAAATTTCACTCAAGCAGGGTATCTGAATATCATAAATCAGTGTGTTTCAAGTTCGATGATATACGAATATTGAGAATTGCGGAAATAAGATCATAGAATTTTGTCTCCTAAACAAAATGTTTATACCGAAGTTATTCCACGGGTTTTTGTTTTTTCTAAACTCCCGAACACGCAGTGTAACATTGTTGCACTTTTTTCGATGATATTCTGTTTATGTATGAAATGTCAAAATTGCGGTTTCTTTTAATTATTAGATTTATTATTAGACTTAATATTACCTGCAGTGAGTTTGAAGCATTTCTTCATCAAAGAGGGTTAAACCTGCTTCTATGAACGGTTTACTGGGACAAGAAGAATGGATGTCTTCTTCACAAGATATAGTCGCAACTGTTTGCCTGCAAACTGAGAAATACACATACAGGATGTAAATGGGATTTAAAGTGTGCTTTACATATTGGGTTGGCAACTAAGTAATTGCGGATTTCACTCATAGATGGCTTCAGTTGAATTTTTAGGTTTGCAGACGTAGTACAAATGTAAAACACATTTTGCTATTTGATAGTTGGCAATTCAGCTGTGAATCAGTAAAAAAGTTTTTTGATCGGTTGCGTAGTTTTCGTTTGGCGTTCGTTAAAAAATGGAAAATCAAAAGGAACATTTTCGTCATATTTTGCTATTTTATTTCCGCAAAGGGAAAAACGCATCGCAAGCTCATACAAAGTTATGTGCTGTTTATGGTGACGAAGCCTTAAAAGAACGGCAGTGTCAAAATTGGTTTGCCAAATTTCGTTCTGGTGATTTTTCACTCAAAGATGAAAAACGCTCTGGTCGTCCAGTTGAAGTTGATGACGACCTAATCAAAGCAATAATCGATTCGGATCGTCACAGTACAACACGTGAGATTTCAGAAAAGCTTCATGTATCGCATACATGCATTGAAAATCACTTAAAACAACTTGGCTATGTTCAAAAACTCGGTACATGGGTTCCTCACGAACTGAAAGAAACGCATTTAGCGCAAGGCATTAACAGCTGCGATTTGCTAAAGAAACGTAATGAAAATGATCCATTTTTAAAACGACTGATAACTGGCGATGAAAAATGGGTTGTTTACAACAATATCATGTGGAATTGATCGTAGAGCAGGCCAGGTGTAACCAACTCAAACAAAATCATAAGCTGATATCTATCAAAAGATGGTTTTGTTATCAGTTTGGGGTATTACAAAGGAATTGTCTATTTTGAACTCTTACCACCCAACCGAACAATCTATTCTGATGCTTACAATGAACAACTAACGAAATTAAACAATGCAGTTGAAGAAAAGCGGCCCGAATTGACAAATCGAAAAGGTGTTGTATTCCATCATGACAATGCAAGGCCCCACACATATCTTTGGTCACTCGGCAAAAATTATTGAAGCTTGGTTGCGATGTTTTGCCACATCCACCATATAGTCCTGACCTTGCACCATCTGATTACTTTTTGTTTCGATCTTTACAAAACTCCTTGAATGGTAAAAATTTCACTAATGATGATGATGATGTCAAATCGTACCTGATTCAGTTTTTTGCTAATAAAAACCGGAAGTTTTATGAACGTGGGATTATGATGCTGCCTGAAAGATGGCAAAAGGTCATTGATCAAAGTGGGCAACACATTACAGAATAAAGTTATTTAGTTCCATGAAAAGATTGCCTTTGATTTTCTAAAAAAAATCCGCAATTACTTAGTTGCCAACCCAGTATATTTCCTTTTAATGCATTTAAAATTTTTATTTTATTTCTACAGGCAAATTACTCTGAAGTTCAGGCAATATCAATGATTTTAGTGAAAATTCAAACAGCAACTTTTTCCTTTGGCATTCGGAGATACAATAATTCATTCAGTTTCTTACTACTACATGAAATCCATTCATATGTCTATTTATTACAGCTGTAGTCTTTAAAATGTATTCTGTGGAACACCGAAGTTCCGCAAATCAAAATTTGAAAATTTTTTCAACTTCTATATGAATCACAGAACTAAATATATAAAATATTTAATAAACTGTATATATATATTTGCTGCTATTGTTACGTAAATAATATATATTTGTTTTCATGAACAAAAGTGTAATTAAGGAATAGCTTTAAATTCTTCCTTTTTTACGTAAAATACACGCACTGTTGATACACTTCCAATGCCCTTTTAATAGTTACCTCTTTCGTGTATGGCAAAGACGTCATGAGGGAAAATATATCATTTTATTGGCTTTCAAAGTCGACAAAGTTTAGAATCTTCTATGTTACAGCCTTAAAATACAAAGGGTACTTACACATTTTTAGAAAATTTCGATAAAGAATTTATAAAACAAAATTTGGGAATAAAAATTTCTAACAACAAATTATTATTTTAAATAAGAAATTCTGGTAGTTTTAAATTTATTCTTCTTTCAATTTTAAATGCAAAATAAGTAAAAGTATTAATCAGAAAGAAAAAAAAACCTTCAGTCATTAAGTTTACATGCAAAGAAGACTCCAAACAAATACCCGAAAAACACACGCATTTTTTCTAACGCTTCTAAAGTTAAATCATTAGTAGCAAGAAAATATCCGCCGAGGTAGAAATCAATCGCAATATCTTTAAATATATCTGTAGCAACAATAAATAAAATAACAAACCAAGGTTTACCACTTATATCTAAAACGTATAATTTTCACCAGCTTTTGCCAAGGTTTGACTCTCAACGCAGAAAAATTTGTAGAAGCCTGTATAAAACTATTTAACAGAAGATAAATGAAAATACACTGTGACCCTCGATAAAGTATTAATTTAGCTAAATGTCTCACCTCAACAGGAAAAGATCTATTTATGATCCGAAGTGAAAAGAAAAAAATATACAAGTCTGGGTCCTTTAGTGCAAAGAAAGCTTAAGTAAGAGCGTAAAGTCATTGGGTTATTTTCATACGGGAGACGTGGAAATGTGCACTAACTACCCTCGCCGGGACGCGACTTCGCGTCGAGTGCGCTTCCAATTCACCACGAACGTGTGCGGAAGGGAAAAAAGAACTAACTTATGAGGGGTTTACAATTATCGCAGATTCCTTTTACAAATTGAAAATTAAAAATGTTAAAATCAACTCAGCGCTAAATCAAAAGAAAGTTTTACGTCCGATACCTACAGAAGAAATTCCATTTTTTTGCGTTGAATGAAATCGAAGAGTAAAACATTATTAAGACAAACCAACAAGTCATAATTGGAAAAGCACCACTTCATTCCTTGAAAAAACTGAAGGCTGATACAGGTATTGCATGTCCGTCAACGTATTCTTAAAAAGTCCCCTGATGTTTCACCTGTAGACTATTGCGTCTTTGATCTCTTTAAAAAAGATCTTTCTGGGCCCAAACCCACCACAATTAATATACTAAAGAATTAGTGGAAGAGGAATGAAAATCAATAGCCCTATAAATTTTACGAAAAGCCCATTTATTATAGAAATCATGATGATATTATAGTCCAGAAAAAGGACTATCAGATCGAACCTTTAAAAAAAAACTCTTTGCATTTTAAGCATTAATTAAAAACGGTCCCGAAATCGTTCTAAAAATGTGTAAGCGCTCACTGTGTTTGGAGAGATGCTAGCTTTTTTGTATTTGCTTAAATTTGATTATTTCCACCTTAATTAATCAAATAGCTAACTACATTCACAGTTTTTTAATATTTTCATAGCTTAGAAAAATAAAAAACAAATGAAATACCGTAGAGCTTTTCAATTCATTATAATGTTCTTCAACCTTTGCTCTCAATGCAAAGCTTTTTGGGGAACTGAGAAATCAAGCTTGGATTTACCATCATTGTTGATTAAAACTGTGTAAAATGGAGGAAACGGGATAAGTTTCCTACTAAATTTTAGAATGAAAATTTGTTATGTTTATAGGTGTATTTTCTAATATTGTGTAATTTCTTTTAGCTTGCCTGCCACAAGAAATTTTAAAAAATGAAAAACCTCTTAGAATTTAAACTTTTGTACACCTTTCTATTTATTTGACAAAATTCACATATTGGATCTTCTTGAAAGCATGAATTTATCTTATTTAAATCAATTATTTCTTTGATTTCACATAATAAGTCATTTATTTCAAAAATAATTTTTAGTGTAATTTTGAAATTATTTGTTTGCGTCCATAAAAAAAAATATTTTTCATTTCATGGCAATTGCAAATGCTCTTTTTTGAACATTTCTGATTTTTTTTAAATATTTTGACGTGGTAACCACAAAAGGTGTACGTAGGAATGACAACTTTAAAAATACTTCGTAATTGCTTAAACTGTAATATTTAATATATTTAACATTATATATTATTTTAAGGATTATGCAATATGGGGACTTCACTTGGGGACGCGTATTGATGAGGGGAATATAGGTTTTAAGATTTAGATAAAATATATTTTTTTCCAAAAATCTCAAAACATTCTGCACATAAATGCTTTTTATTCACAAGAAATTTCTGAAATAATTTCACAGAAAATGTAAACTATATATAACAAATATATATGTAAAAATATATAGTAAGTCTAGATATCCTACACAGAATTTTTTTTCTTCATAATGCGTGTATAGTAAAGGCATCATACATATAAAAATATCAGTGAAATTGTAACTGTAACTGCGGCTTTACGCACGGTTAATAAAGTAAATGCTTATTAAAGGATAGACTATATAATCCCAATTATCTGAAGGGATTTTGCGCTAAACAGTTTCCATATAGGCTTTTTAATTCTAATAATTTTTTTAAATAATTAATTAAATCATACTTTTTAGCTTATTTATTATTCGATAACAAAGAATGTGAAGACTTATTTTCTAAGGAAACATACATACCATCTAAAATGAATGCGCAGTATATGATAACTATATAAAGCTCCATGGGTTGCAAAATATTAGCAAGGCAATTTCAGTGTGACAGCTGTTGAAATGAGCAAGAATTTACGTTGTTATTACATTCGGCGGCAGACTGCTTTCATCATAATCAGGAAGGAAATTTCAAATAAAGTTTCCAGTCAGTGTCCCTTTTGGCAACAGTTTCCTGATTACTGTATCCTCAATTATATCGATTTATCAAGAGCTTGTGGGCAGAAGAATTTGCGAAGATCAGGATTTTACCTAATGCTAAAAATAAATAATTAAAATACTTAATTTTCTAAAACATGTAGCTCTTATTTTCTATGATTAATGTAGCAAGAAATTGTATAAATAAATTAAGATCAAACGATTATAACTTAACAGAAATAATAGCTAAGCAGAGAGAATTTAAATGTTTCAGTGTTTACTTATTTGGGAAGAAAGTATTTAAACAAAAATGAAATCGAAATGCATTTAGAATCTTTGAAATTAGGTTTACTTTACGTTTTGTATTTCTTGTTATTTCTAATTACTATTACGCTGAAAATAATAAAAAACAAAACAAAACTAAGTCAAGAAAGAAAAAGCAGAAAACAAAAACAACTAAAAACGAAGCTAAAAGAAATTAAGTGTATCATTACCTAATTAACTACTTACAACTAATTGTTTACTCTTTGAAGCAAAATTTACGCTATCGCCTACCTTTAATTCTTACTGTGGGTACAAGAATAATTCAAAAGTTAAAATTTAACATAAAACTTTATTCCTTTTATAAAACTTTATTCATAAAACTTTATTCCTTCCTTTAACATAAAACTTGTGGGCATTTAATATAGAACAAATTAATTACTTCTTGTGAACAGCGGCTTGCTGGAAATCTACAGTTTACTAGCCGGGTTACAGTTATTCTACGCAAGGCTGCAACACTAACTGTATCAGGTAAACAAACAGTAATTAACTTTTAGTAAATATCAATGGTGACCATGTCAGGCGTTAAAGTATACTCTGATCGGCAGATCTCTTTTTCTCTAGGCAAACAGCAGCCGTGGCAACAACCTGGTTTCTATTATGAGTCATGTCGGTTACGATTTTTTATTCTCATTTTATCTTGCGCAGCTTGCCATAAAATCTGCATACCGTATTCTTTGATGTATCAGCCGCAACCTTAATTTTCCCTCGAATATATAAATAATAAATATTGTCGAGGATAACCGACATTTTTCTTCAAATGACTTGCAACCACAACTAAACTTGTACAACTCTATATAACGTTACTCAACAATAGATTTTAAATTCAATCGTTAAATACATGCTGCTATATTGCCACTCACTACTGTTTTGCCACATGTTTGTATACATCTATCTTTAATTATTCGCGTGTATAAGCCGGACCCCTGATTTTCACCTACATTTTTGTGAAGAAAACTGCAGCTTAGTCACTAGAATGTGGTAGTAATAATCTGCATAATAAGAATGCTTAATAATATTCGTATTACAATAGTTAATAAGATTATTTCTACTTCCACATATCTTGAATCTCGCCGGATCTTAATTGCTATCCACTGCTACTCCCTAGGCCTCAAATTATTGAATGCTGCTGTAACTGCTGTCTATGTTATCTGCTATGACTTGCAGATCGTAGTCATCATCAACGCTTTCATTGTCTTTGTCACCATTCCTTCTGTCTTGCTACTCGCAATGATCTTCAGAACCATCAAGAGCATTAATATCCCTATTTTCTTGAAGCTTCATTAATATTGCTTCATCAGTCAGAGGCCACTCATCAAAATACAGTAAGTGAAGGAATTCGTTTTAAAATTTAGGACTGCCCCCATTCTGAACGCCTTGAAGAAATTGGGCTGGCTGCATGGGCGTTTTCGTGGTTTTCCCCATGTGTAACGTGTATACGAGCCAGTTTCCCTTAGAAAGTCCTCCACGAAGGCATCCCTCCCTTTAGGCAGATAGCCCTCGCGTACTTTGCCATAATTGAATAACCTAACCTAACCTAACCTTGAAGAAATTAAAAATTACATGAATACTTACAAAAAATGTAGAGAATTCTGTTAAAATGCTATGGGGAAATTTAAAAAAGGTGGGAAATACGCAAGTAAATATGGTTCTTCAAAAAAAAAGGAAGGAAATACGAGTCGAATGCATGTTGTTCATTTATGCGGATACGCTATTGGAACAAGAGCTTCCATTTTCAATTTTATGGCTTTCCGACTGATTTGGGTAGACACATTTTCGTTCTAAACTAGAAAACAAAATTACAGTTATTTCTAACATTTTTCATTTTTTTTAAATTATTCGTTTGCTTTCCTTCTCTTCTTTATAAAATGTATTATCCTTTCTTAATCAAAGGCTGAATTTTGGAAAACGTTTAGTGAATATGTAAAAGTAAAACTCAAACTCTTCCTGTATTGAATTTACAATTCTTCCATAGTCATGAAAAAAAAAATTCGTCTTTAAATTCTTGAAAGACAGCATAATCTCTACTATATAAATTAATGTTTTATCTGACAGATGTTATTTGCAAACTACATACGCATCTAATTTGAGCCTATTTAAATAGAAATTTTGCAGAATTTTAGTTTTGCCAAATTTTGCATTTTTTAATTAATATCTTGATAATTTCTTTGTTGTAACAGCTTTTTGGTTATAGAGTGATTAAAATTCCTTGAACGCGAGTAGCATTTTTCAAGGCTAAGTCTCTGACCAAGTAGACTCATGGATAAACATTTTGTAATTTTCCCACAGTATTGCAAAAAAATTTGGAGGGTTAAAAATCATCGTTTAAAAACATTTCACAATGGGTCCCTTTTAAGGCAAATACTTTTGGTGATTTTTACAAAAATATATATTTTACTTAGAAAATTGACATAATTTTGCATTCTATGATGTGGAGATCATGAATATGAATTCCATTATGTTCATATCCAGTTGAGAGCATTTACAAAATTGTATTCAGGTACAACTTCTTATGCCGACTAAATTAAAAAATAAAATGAACTTCAAACATATTTTCTTCATCTCTTCCGTATTTATTTAAGGTTCATACAAAATCAAAAATCATTGGTTTGATATTTATGAAAATAAACTGATCCTTCTATACTTGTGGAATGATTCTAAATATGTATAATTTTATTAGCTATGGTTTAGCAGAAAAACAAAATATTTACCCTGCTGCTCATACATGAACCAGTCGGACCACTTTATTCACAAAATAGGGTAGATGGACATGAATAATGTAGTAGGGATTTTTTCCGTTCTTATTTTATAAGTTATTTCTCCCGCCTTCTTCACAGTGTAGTGGTCAGCACGCTAGGCGCGTATTCGAGAAGTCCGTGGTTTGAGTCCCGGCAAGGGCATTGCTCATTTTTCATCTCTCCTGCTTCGAAATAACCTAATCACCTACAGTAGCGCCCGAACCCTAATCTACAGTAGCGCCCGAACTTAAAAAAAAAAAGGTGGTGGTGGATGATTCTCCACCACCAGGATTTGGCAACTCGGTTCCCTAATACCCAGTCGCCCTTTAAAAGAGGGAGTATATAAGATATTTCTCCCGCCTTCTTCGCATGCCTTCGTGGTCAGCACTCTCGATGCGTATTCGAGAGGTCAGTCTTTCGAGTCTCGGGGAGGACATTGCTTATTTTTCATCTCTCCTACTTATCTAAGTAACCTAATATCTCTACAATTTTTTCTCTGTTTACTTTCACTGCATCCAAAGAGTACAGACTTAAGGTCGTATTGCAAGGAACTACAACTGTATGTTCCATGATGAAAAATCCATTACTGCCCACAACTCATTGCAGAAATCTGAAGTGCTTGAAGTTGAGATCCTCAATATCTAGTAACCTCCGACCTGAAAGATGACCTCTAACTAGTTATCTCTCGTCTTTGCTGGGTGGTTTGAATTTCCGTGTCTTCGGGGTGTTCCGCAGTTTTTGTGTACGTGGCTTTCACCTCCGTAGTACTAGCATTTTAGGATCGATATGTTGCCACTCGTATTTCTCCTGAAGGCTTCGACTTTCCTCGTTAAATCGTGTAGACAAACAGTCATTTGATATATTTGTTCCTGGACATGAGCAGCTCTGGCTGGGTGGCTGTCTTGGTGGGCTACCTCGAATTTTATTGCGTACTCTAAATCCTTGCTTTTTAAATCCTTGACATCCGCCATTCGTTGAACTTGTATCTCAGGATCCCGGATGTTATCGCCGAAGTACTGAAGTGAAAGGCTTTTCTTTGTTACATTTGGGAAGTTTGTAAATGCGCCGTGAAGAACTTCTGGAGTCTGTGTTGCCAAGATTTTAACTGAAACTTATTACATTCTTTTAAATACTTCTCGCCAAAACGCAGTTACAACGCGCCGGATGGAGTTTCGAAGTCTAGCGTCTCGGAATCCCATCCATTTGCGACCGCCACTATAGAGAGCTGAATTTTGGACACTTGCCATGAGGTCTTCTAATAATACAAATATAGCTTTAGAGGTGATCGATTTGTTGTTTGACAGCAGAAATAACGCTTTCTTCGATTTGTTCTTCCACAGCTAAAACTCTCTCCTATTTCTTCAATTTTATTTTCAACCTTGTTTATTCTACCTTGCCTATCTTCGAATTTGTTTCCCGTTGTGGCAAAAATTTTCTTTTTATATCCTCTCGATTTGCTTTAGACTTTTCTTGAACTCACTTGACGCTGTCTTCCATCTTTTCTTGGGCCGATTTCATTTTTTCTTTAATGGAATTGACAGCTCCTCACATTTTTTTGGCTCACTTTCGTCTCTTCCTTACCGGACTTGACGGCCCATTTCATCTTTTCTTGGCCCACTTTCATTTCTTCTTTAACTGACTTGACGTCTACTTCCATCTATTCTTATAAAAGCAGTAAAGGTTGTCACCAACTAATAAAACTAATAAATAAACTAATAAACACTAATAAAACCCCCATTCTTTCATTGTTGAATTTCTTTGTGCTGTTATTGAGAGAACTGATTTTATTTCGATTTTTAAGTAACTTCGATTGTTTAGTTTCGAGCAGTATTATAATCAGGAGAATGAATTTCATTTCTTTCTGTGTTCAAGACCCAGTATATGTCGCTCAAACTACAAATCTCTTCGTTATCGCCTTAGTATTGGGGGCGGGGTGGATAGGCTTAAAAACAATATTTGTAAAGACATAAAATCATGACCTAAGATATTAAGATGAGTAACTCTGTTTATACGTTTTCGCAATATTTTGTCAATTACTATTATTTTACGGAATTCCCCAATCACACACATCAGTTAATACAGTACACTATTTGCTCCATTAAGTTCAGAGAAAAAATTTTAAATTACCCTTTATACAAATGGCAAACAACTCGAGTACACAATGTTTTTGGTCGATGTGATTTTTGAAAATGCATTTCCTATAGTCGCATTGCTTATTGGCAGATTTTAAAGATTAAACAAATTAAGTAATTGAGCATGTGAAAATAGTAGCAACTGGCCCTGAAAACTGTTTGCACCTACACATTGAATCTAGGAATATCAGCTGCCAGTTTATTTTTAAGCCTAAATAAATTTTATGTATTTATTATAAACTTAGTTTAGCAGATACATTATCTTAACATATAAGTGTTTTACAATCGATTAAAAAATTTTAATGTCGCAAAAAATAGCACAAAAAATAACATAATAGCAAAAATTTCACAAAACTGCGCACGCAAAAATTTTATTCCCAAAAGTTTGAAAAATTAGCAAATTTGCGAAAAATCGCAAGATCTGTCAACCCTGGATAAAGTTGGTGTTCACTAGTAGCGACGTCTGGCGACGAAAAAATTGAATCCTTTCTTAAACCCGAGCGCTATACTAGCAACCTAAGGTGATCACTACTAAAGTATACAGAGATCGTGAAGGAGGGTGAGACTATTGGCATCGTGTTCTGGCTGTCACACTACCCACTCGGATAGCCGAAGGTATAGGTTCGGAACAACATAGGCTGCCCTTTCTGGTAGTAGGAACTGAGTTCGCGTTATTGTGCCACCAGAACTGCGACTGTGATAACATGATACAAAGCTTGTGAATGCAGCCCCATGAGGTTAAAGAAAGAGCCCTTCCGTGGAGGACTGTCTCAGGAAATCTGGCTCGTATTCACGCTACACATGGCTAAATTTTAGGTTAGGTTATTTGGTTATGGCAGAGTACACGAAGGCTATCTGCCTAGAGGGAAGAAGCCATCGTGAAAGATTTTTCAAGGGCAACTGATTCGTATTAACATTACACATGCAAAAGCCCAGCATGGGGCGGGTCTGTGCGCCTGGGCTTGGACATAGGCTGAACTAAGTATATTCAGCGGTCTTTAGTATTCTGTCTCTAGCAGGTCTGAGATTCGTTCTGCACTTTTACAAAAAACTAAACCGAAAGCCTAATGCTAAATTTTTTATAGATCATTAAAAATTTAAAACATTTTTCTCTTTTAATATTGTTGGTGGTTTTTACGTTGTTCACTAATTAATATCCTCCTTTTATTGTCCTTTTCCTCGTTCTAAATCTCCCTATTTAAGAGACTCACCAGTGGCGGAATAATAAAGTTTACTGTATAATGGTAATTCGACATGGATCCAAATCCTAGTGAATTCTGGCCACATAGGCATTTTAGTGTTTTTGCACAGTGGATACTAGCCGATTTCCCTTAGAACTCTTCCACGAAGGCATTCCCTCGGGTTCTCTATCCTTAGGCTGTTGAAAAACTTATCTTACACTCTACCATACATTTGGCTCTTCAAAGCGACGTTGGTATACTAAAGAAATCCATAATTTTCTTACCAGTTTTATGCATTCCTAAAACTTTGAAAGAATCACAGTTATATTTATTACATATGTTTCTAATTTTATGACAAGCTTAGAGTTATAATTATATTATAAGAACTAAGATAGATTACCCTTTTCTTAATTTCTATGTGATAACATTTGAAATAATTATTCACTTGTCTTTGTTAATACGAAATAATACATATACTAAAAAATGGCGCATTGTAAAGAGCAATACTGTACTAAGCGTCGTTGTTAAAATATTAATTTAACTTTAAATAATGATAAAACTGGCGCTTCTTATCATAATAAAAAGAAATAACAAGCTGACTTATTTATTGTTCCCAAACATCAAATGGATAAAATTGACAATAACAAAATCTCCATTTTTGTCAGTTCTACTAAAATAACTTACCAATTGGACAGACTTTCAGCACGTCTTCTACTATGAGACATTGTCGTAGATAAGACTTATCTTTCACGTTTGCTTTGAAACAAGATTAGTCATCTAGCAGTTATCCAAGTTTGCTAAGGGCGTAACGCTTTGTTTGCGTTTTTGGCGGAATATTGTTTCTGTTGCGAATCGTGAGAGCTGTTGTTTGAAAAGAGAATTCATCTTTGAAATAAAGCGTAATTAAAAGAACCTGTTTTCCAGTTAAGTCATCGAACATTAAATTAAATTTTATTGCATTTTTCGTTATCTACGGAAACATTTCAAATAACTCAAAACATTCACGAGACAAAAATGATTTTGGTGGATTTTCTTTAAATATTTATGTACCTTCCCATTTAATCCAATTATCATCGACAAGGCTACAATACATACATTTTTTTCGATAAAATGGTCTTTTTGTTTACTTAAATTTTTAAAACTCAGTACACGATTGTTTAGGCTTTCTTCTCTTTAGAATTTTGCTGTGTGCCTTTCGGTGACAATAATTTGATAGCAATTTGTTAAAAATGTGTCGAAATTAAATTTCTCTAGTTTAAAATATTGTATTTTCAGGTAGATTCTATAGCGAAATTGCAATTGTTTTGAATAACGTTTGGGGTCTCATGTTATAGAAATGGGCTATTTGCTTACGAATTTAATCAAATAACCAATTCACTTTACTGATCGAGCGAACAGTGCTCGACAAAACAGAGGAATAATTCTTTTAGAATTCATCCTCAGAACCGTGCAAGAAAAAGTCGATTCCTATTTTAGGGAAGAATGTGTCCTCTCCTATGTTTAATTTTTAACATTTTCCAGCTTTTGAACAATTCTTTTATTTCAGAATTTTTGATTAGTTTTACGTAGGTAATTCAGGTTAAATTACTTGTAATTTCATATCTTCAGTTGAAAGAAATTAATTCAGGGAGTTAACACTTTTTGTAATATCGTAGTTAGTGTTCTCACATGCTCTCTTAATATTATCGTCAATTGCAACATTTTCTAAAGGCGAAATTTTATAGTTTCCCTCCCTGATGTCTGTAATACTAAAAATAGCTTGCAGTTCCCTCTGTGGCTTTTCTAAATAAAAACTACATTTTTGAAGCAATTTCTCAATATGTTTTGGAAGACTTCCTCCCATGCTTCTTACCATGTAGTTTCCGACAAACGTTCTTATTTCTCTCTTTCCATCTTGTGAGCCTTCCATAAATTGGCATAAAATTTTCATCTGGTATTTTAGCAAATTCTACAGCTTTTATGGTCAAAAGAGCTCTAGAAATTGGAGTATTTTTTAGTCTCCTAGCTTGAGATCATTATAGAAAAGAGGTTTTAACATTTCTGAGTCACTTGTATTTTTGGTAGTTCTTTATTAATTTTATCTCTTTCTTTAACTTAATTGCACAATGTTGTTTGGGATATTCCTATGTTAAATGCCTCTTCACTTTAGCTGCATGTAACAAACACATCATAATCTTTCAGAAATTATCCTTTACGTTCAGGCTGGAATCATTTCGTTTAGACGTTTTCGACATGTTAAAAGTCCAGCGCATAGCAAATATAAAAGGTTTCTTCCAGGGATTTATGCAAATCCAAAATTCCCGCTTCTAGCCAACAGGAAGATTGCACTTTATGAAGTCAAACTGTAACTTTATGGTTATTATAACCTGTCTTTTCCTTTTTCTTCAGCCTACAACAACCACTCCCCTTTTCTAATCAAAGACTGATAATGTACGATAAAACAAGGAAACACGAAGTTAGTAACAAGATGATTTGCCAGATGGGTCACGTGATGCTCTTCAAATTCACGAACATCATCAACCACATGCTGACTCTGCAATATTTTCCGAAAAATGGAAAACTGCTGTAAACCTATTCCCAAGCCTGCGAAACCTGCAAACGACCCTGCCTCGTACAGAGCTGTCAGTCTGCTCTCCACACTTAGTAAAAGTGCAGAAGCGGTTATCCAAGACAGAATACTGGAACACATTGAGAAGAATAACATCCTGATAGCCCAGCAGCACGGTTTTCGAAGGAAACATACTACTACACATCAGCTCTATAGAGTAACTGAATTGATTGCAAAAGGTTTACAAAAAAAGGAGAGCACAGGAGCACTCCTTCTCGATATATCAAAAGCCTTTGATAAAGTCTGGTTAGACGGTTTAATATACAAAGTCTTAACTCTGGGTTTCCTAGGTTACATCATAAACATCACTAAATCTTATCTCTATTATCTCTATGAGAGACACTTTTTCGTTCGCTATAAAAATTCACTTTCTACTCAGAGACCTATTTATGCAGGGGACCCCCAAGGTCCTTCGTAGGCTTGATGTACTTTTTACTTTATGTGAACGACATCCCACAAACACCTTACAAGGCCAAGTATGCTGATGACACAGCGATTCTAGCAAAAAATGCACCTACAGCAAGTGACTCGAGCACTACAAATACACTGGAGGCCTGGATTGAAAAATGGAAAATATTAATTAGGGTAGAAAAATCAGAAACAATCCTCTTCACGAAGAAAAGAAAGATCACCCGGAAAATCTCTATGTATGGAACAGATATCCCGTGGGTCAAAACTGTCAAATACCTAGGAATCACGTTGGATAAAGGCTTAACATAGAACCCCCACATTACACAATTAATTTTTAAATTCCGAGCTGCTAAGCAAAAACTCTACCACTTAATTTCTCGGAACTCCGTTTTGGATATTGATAATAAGTTACTCCTGTATAAAGTAATGTTGCATTCCATTGTAACATACGCCTGTCCTGTCTGGGGCTTTGCCAGTAAAACACATATTAATCGATTACAAATTTTGCAAAATGTAACTCTACGGCAGATAACGAGATGCAGATGGTTCATAAGAAACTCAACTATTCATGAGAAATTTAAAATACCACTGCTAAAAACATTTATGGCTAAAATTGCAAAGAAATTCTTTAGAAAAATTGGATCTGTTAATAGCAACAGTATTCCTGAGTTAAGCTATGATTTTAACGAAATTATTAACACTAGAAGACCTGGTGCCATTTTGAGAGCTTTGAATTAGCCTCTGATTAAAATAACAAATTAATAAATAGATGAATTACATAGTTGCTCACAGCTGGGCATTAATCTTAAATTTGATTTGTTAAATTTACTTAAATTTATTACTCTTAAGTCCTTTTTACTGCTAACTTAAGTATAAGTTAAAATTTTTTTAAATCTAAGTTCAGTTTATCCCTTCCCCTCTTTTGGTTCCTCCCCTTCCAAATTATGTATGGCTCTGAAAATCCTCCCCCCTCCACTGCCTGCCAATAGTTTTACTGTACTGTTACTTTTCTTTCTCTCCTCCAATGGCGATAGCTCCTGAAGAATCCGCCTATAGCTCCTAGACCACCTAATGAACCAGCCCAAGCACTTCAGTTTCAGACGTTAACGGGAGCAGACTGACCTTCGAGAGCTCCGAAATGAAATTTTTCCTTACATAGCAGTTCTACTGCAGCTACGAATTCCGCTTCTATAAAGATGTGCCTTCTACTGACAAATTGCTTCATTTACGAAACCATTACCAATGTTGCTTTTTCAATTATGGACTTCTACAGTTCCTGATTCTTACCTAAATATGCTATGCCTAAAAAATATATGTCTCAAAATTTCTTGCATTTCAATACACACAGGGTAGGGAGATGCCCAAGAACCTAACAACGTGACTGCGTCACTTAATCTAGCAAGGAAACATTTCGTGATAGCTTCTGAGAAACCGTGCAAACTTAATGTGTGCATACACGTCCTTTCCTTATCAAGCGGTATTCGAGAAAGGGAACTGATGTTAACTTAGGTTCCACCTTTTTTTTTATTCTGGGAAACACTCACTCATTTATATTTAAAGAACTTGTTTCCGATGACTCTAGAGGCCTGCTTTTGTTAACCATAAGATAAAGGTTATTCTGACGCTCTCAGCTCTAGTCCAGACAAAGAGATTTACAAACAGTATCTGATAAGAATACTATTTGTAAGGATGCTGTCTGCATCTGAAGCTTTTGACAGAGTCTGGCTTGATATTCTCCCCTACAAATTACATGCCCTAGGCTTCCCAGGCTACATCACTAACATTATTAATTCTTAACTAACGTATAGATACTTCGTTGTTCACGTTTCTGGCAGAAACTCCGCAAGTCATGCCATCCAGGCTGTCGTTCCACAAGTGGCCTTACTCGGACCCACACTTTTTAATATTTACGTGAATGACATGCCAGACACAACATTAGCAATGAACGCAGACGACAATACGAGCCTGCTACAAAGTGCATTCATAGGTCCAGTCATTCAACGATTACAAAACTACATGCATACATTAGAGACTTGGCTTCGAAAATTGAAAATTCAAGTCAACGTGGATAAAACACTGGCTATTATGTTCACCGAAAAGGGCAAATTCAAGAAAAATCTCATCTTCAGTGGCACCCCTGTTCCCTCGGCTAAGCAGGTCCCTTATCATGGGGTGATCCTCAACAAAACTCTTACATGGGCCCCATACATTACATTTATTATCCAAAAGTTTCGAGTTCGTAAAATTAAACTATTCCGATTGATCGAAACATTGTTTTATCAATTGACACAAGTTACTCATTTATAAGTCCGTTCTCCGTCTGTTACTGTATTATACTAGTCCAGTTTGGTCCTATACCAAAAAATATAATAGAAAAAATTACAGACTTGCCAAAATTCTGTTCTTAGGCAATTAGTTAAAGCGGAGTGGTATATCCGCAGCAGTAGAATTCATGAAGAACTTGATATGGAGCAACTACGCTCACATTATTATAAATTTGCTAAAACTTTTCACAAAAGACAAAAAACGATTAACAACCTGGCCATTAAGATTTGCAATTCTGACTACAATGATCTAGCAAATATGGATAGGCCCATGGCACAACTACACTCATGTCCATAAATTAAGGATAATGCAAAATCAGGCAAAGGAAAAGTTAGAAGCAAAACAAATTTGACTTATTTGTAAAGCTTATTTATTAAACAAGAGGTAAAGAGCAAAAAAGATGCTATATGTTTGATATTATTAAAAAAATTAGCGATTTTTTCTCCCTGGAGCAAATTACAAAAAAAACAATATTACATGGTTGGTATGATTGTTAATACATTGTATGTCTCCCAGACGATGCAATACAGTCCGTACAACGCCTAGGCATGCTGAGTATCAAATTATCGATCTGATCTTGGGGGACATTACACTACTCAAAAAGCACTGCTCTCCGAAGTTCCGGTTGACATGTAGGAGGAGGTTTTGATTTGATGCCCAGCCGGATAACAGCCATTATTGCTGCCAGAGATAGCAGCTCTGTGCACTGAAATATGCACCGTTGTACCCCAAACCACCTGCAAATTCAGTCATGTCTTCTTCCCATTATACTGTATGCGTACAATAAATAAAATTATACTATTTGCTTTCCTCACTAGTGTAGCAGTTTTATTGGCCAGCAGTATACTTTCTCTTGATCTAATTACACTCACGTTTGTGAAAATTGCAACACCAAGAAGGAATCGTCATAATTGAATGCAATTTAATACACAGTTGAGTGGTAGTGGTACAAATAAATGATTAAATGTTCAAAGCAAACAAACAAGAAGAAGAGATCAGAATCAGTATTTTGTGTGGCCACCACGCGCCGCAATAAGTGCTGCTACACGACGTGGCATGGAGTCAAACAAAGTTTGAATGTCTGACTGAGGAAGAGCATTCCATATCGTTTGTACGCGTACCCAAAGTTCGTCTGCAGACGCAACAGGACGAGGATCACGAGCAAGACGCCGACCAATGACATCCCACACATGTTCAATTGGCGACATATCCGGGGAACACGCAGGCCAAGGAAGAAGCTGTACCTGCTGCGCTGCAAAGAAGGATTTAACAATCCGAGCAGTATGAGGGCGGGCATTGTCCTGTTGAAATACAGCGCCTGGCAAGCTTTGAAGGAAGGGAACAGCTTCGGGCTGTAGAACTTCACGGATATACCGGTTGCTGTTCAGATTGCCCACAATTCGTAGCAATTGAGATCGTCTATGATATGCTATGGCGCCCCAGACCATAACTCCGGGTGTTCGTCCACTGTGGCGTTCGATAATGCACTCCGGAAGGTGGCGTTCACCGGCATAGCGTCTGACACGAATGCGGCCATCATGGTACCACAAATTAAAGCGGGATTCGTCAGAAAACACGACATGCTGCCAATCAGCACGCCAGTCTCTATGCTGATTGGCCCATTGTAGCCGCAGGCGGCGATGGTCGTGCGTTAGGGGGATCCTGTATAAAGGAGTCCGTGCGCGCAGTCCACACTGCAGCAGACGTCTACGAATTGATGAAGCACACAATGAAACACCTGTAGCTATTGACCACAGTGCTGCCAATTGTCTAGAGGAAGCTGTACGGTCCGTCCGCGCCATGCGGACCAGGTGTCTATCATCGCGAGCTGACGTCACATTTCGGGGTCCACTCCCGGATTTCCGAGTTGTCCGACACTCGTCCGTCCACTGCTTCCAAACGCGCATCACTGTGCTGCTGTTACGCTGCACACGAGAGGCTACTGCACGATACGACAATCCAGCTTCACGAAGGCCGATGATTCTCCCTCGTTCAAACTCTGTAAGTTGTTCAAATCTCGCTCTCTTTCGTCGACGAGGCATAAGTACAGATTGAGTTAACGTTTACCACTAGCAGATAACCACCGATAACCATACACGCCTCGCTACAGCCGTCTATTTATTCGGATCCATCAGCCGTTCAGAGGGCGCTGCTCAGCTTACGCATGCGCTACGGATTTGCAATTCTAATCATTTGCATATCATGCGCTACTTTGCATTTCCTGAAAATTTCAGCTCACTCGCGTAAGTCCTTCATGGTGTTGCAATTTTCACAAACGTGAGTGTATATTTCTTAATATTACATTTTACTATTGTGAAAAAAACATGTAATCATACTGTCTCGTTTTTTTGAATTAATTGTTTCATACTGAAGAAATTGGCCCCAAAATATGAAGCAGAGTCTTTTTTTTTTGTTTGTTTGTTTTTTTGTTATTGAGTATGAGATTATGTTACTGAATTATTTTCACTACGTTGACTGATGAACAAATGGCATCAAATGAGACAAATATCTAACAACGATACATATTGCAGTGGAATAATCGTTAGCGATCTAAAAATTAGCAAAAGATTTAGATGGTGTCATATTTTTTTAGTGACTGACCTTAGATTTTATAATATTTCCTAATGTGGTATTTTTTATTGAAAGCAGCATAAAATTTTCCTATCAATTTTTGAAAGATCGGAAATGAAGATATTTAGATAAACCATACGCTCAAACATCCATTAAAAAACTAGAAAAAAAATTTTAAATATGAATTTTATTGCACTCACTTTGCTTCATAAAAACTTATTTCAAAATACTCTCAAACTATTTTATAATTTTTTATTTCACACGAAAGCATATTTCAATGCAATTTGAACAAATAACAATGCACAGTTTTTCGTGTACAAATAATGAAATGAAGTTCATGATTTTCCCTCTTCTAAAAAATATTTTAAACAGAGAATTAAATGTTTTTTAACGCTGGCATTTTAATAATAAATTAGAAGCAGCCATTTGAATGACCTTGTGGACGACTGATTTAGCTTTCCTGCCACAGGTTTTGCTTGCTGTGCCTTCCACACAATCAGCCAGAGAATAGATGAATCTGAAAATTAAAAGCAAGTTATATTTAAATAATCGAAAAACTATTTTAGTCAAGCATTTTGTTTAGTGAATTTAAGTTATGATTGAATATTATTCAATTATATATTATTATTTCTTTGCATATTTTGTATATTTGAATTAAAAATCAATAAAAGTGGTTAGAACATGATGTTTATCAGCAAAAGCGTATTCGTTCGATTAGGAATTCATTTAAAAAGAGAGATTTCCTTCGGAAAGAAATTAAATTTGCTGTTCTATTTGTGTGTTAATAAATACCAAAGAGTCAGCAGCTTTAATGGAAATAATTAAATTTAGAAAATATGAGTAAAAAAATTAAATATTTATTCTGAAATAAACGGAGTTTCTCTGTCAGTAATTGTTATCCATTGTTCATAAAAAGTTCTTGCTGCACTTTCGGCAGTGATATTTGACAACGGTACCATTTCCATCCTAGAGGTAAACCGATCAATACACGTCAAACAATATGTGTATCCATTAGAAGGTAAATAAGACCCAATTAAATCAATGTGCAAGACGCTAAATCTTTCGTCTGGTGCTTGATATTGAGAGTATTCTTATTTTGTATGTTGAGTTATTTTATTTTTATGACAGTCGATACAAGTTTGGGCCCATTGTTTAACATCTTTTTTAATATCTGGCCAAATAAATCTTTTCGTGATTTCTTTTACGGCACTTCGAATTCCAGGGTGAGCTAAACCATGAATTGTATTAAATGGTCCAAATGCGCTTTAGCCCACTGCTTGGCGGCGATTGTTTTTGAATGAGCAATAATCGCGCCAACATGGGTAACTCCGTATATCCGCGAACATGTCTGACTGGGTATTTAAGCTACGGAAACATGTAGTTTTCGCGCATGCGTATTTCCTATTTTATAAAGAACGGTTTTATTGGTAATGTGAGATGACGTAGCGGTTTATTCGAAATTCTTACGTGTTAATTTAAGTAGCTATTTCAGTTGTCGTTGTATTCTTTGAATGCGGTGTTTTTGTGTTGAGTGTTTGCTATTTTCGTACCTTATATTTCGCTAAATACCGAGTCGGTATGGATTTAGCTGTGATGCTGAGAGAGGTGAGTGAATGTACATGTACATTTATTACTTTATTGGAAGTGCAAGTTGCTTAATTTTTATATTTTGTTGCCTTTTATTGAAATAATTTGGCTCAGCTGAAGAACAGAACGCTGGTATCGTTTGCAATTTATTTTATTTTGTTGATTTGTGCACATTGCCTACATTGTGCAATTCGCTGATGTTTTTTTTAAGTTAAAACGGAACGCTGTGCACATGGCATTTTCTTGTAATTTATTTTCGTTATTTTAGCTTATTTTGTTGATTTGTGTACGTTGCCTACATTGTGCAATTCGCTGAAGTTTTTTTTAAGTTTAAAAGGAACGCTGTGCACATGGCATTTTCTTGTAATTTATTTTCGTTATTCTAGCTTATTTTGTTTATTTGTGTACGTTGCCTACATTGTGCAATTCTCAGATTTTTTTTTAAGTTAAAACGGAACGGTGTGTACATGGTATCGTTTGTAATTTTAATGCCCTTTTAAAAAAAATTCCTTCTTTCTGGGATGCCATTTTGGTTACGTTTTCGCGGAGCGTGTCGGGAAGGTTATGTAACGGCATAAAATGTGTAAGTATTACAACATAAAATGTAAATAATTAATTTAAAGGTAACTGACAAATATTGTAATGATCGTAATGTTCGTTTTGCATATTATTTTATTATCTCTTTGTGGCAACAGTTTCCATACTAATTTATGGTTTAGAATTCTATGTTTTGTTTACAATAGGTTTTCGCGGAGCGTGTCGGGAAGGTTGCAATTAATTGCAAAGACGTTTCGCAGAAACGCGCCGAATTGGCGATTTTCAAAACATCGCCAAGCAGTGGGCTAAAGCGCATTTTCACCGTATTAAATATTTTCATCCGAAAGTTTTTAGGTATGAATGGTTTGATATTGAATGTAGAGGTATCGCAATATAAGAGTTTTCCCGATGGTAATTGATGCTGTTTAATATGCAATGATTTGGAATTTAATTTCAACTGTTACAGTTCATCATCATTAATTTGTGCATCTTCTATCAGATCAAAATCAATTACAGGTGAGTCGATGTGCTCAATCCTAGATAGCCTGTCTGCAACCACATTGTTTTGACCACTTATGTGGCGTATGTTAGTAGAGAATTGTGAGACATATTGTAGCTGTCTTAGTTGTCTGGGAGAGGCTTTGTTATTATTTTGTTTAAAAGCAAATGTTAAGGGCTTATGATCCGTATAAATAGTAAAATTCCTGCCTTCAAGTAAATGCTTGAAATGTTTAATGGATAAATATATACCGAAAAGCTCGCAATCGTAAGCGCTATAATTTTTCTGAGCATCATTAAGCGTTTTTGAAAAAAATGCAATAGGCTTCCATCCATTTGGTTCTTTTTGTTGAATAACTGATCCAACAGCCAAATCGGATGCATCTGTGAGAAGTGCCAGAGGGTAATCCGAATTGGGGTAGGCCATCAACTCTACTTGAGCAATATCTTGTTTACATTTTTCAAAGCTTTTCCTGGTTTCATTGGTCCATGGTATTTTGCGGCGGTCTTTTTTTGTAGATCCTTTCAAAAGTTCATGAAGGGGAGCTTGAGTTTCTGCGGCCTTTTTCTGTAATTACGATAGAAATTGATCATTCCTAAGAAGTTCACGTATAGTTTCTGGTAATGGATATTCCATGATAGCTTTAAATTTTTGAGGTAGAGGTTTTGAGCCTTCAGCAGATATTTGATAACCCAAAAAGTCTATTACAGGTACTCCCAAAACTGATTTGCTAATATTAATTCGGAGACCATATTTGACTAAACGCTGGAAAACTGTTTTAAGATGTATACGATGTTCTTCCTCGCTAGAGGAGGTAATCAATACATCATCCAAATATGGAAACACAAAGTCCAGGCCATAAAAAACTTCATTGATGAACCTCTGAAAGGTTGCGGGGCATTTTTGAGACCAAAACTCATGACATTGAATTGGTAAAGACCAAAAGGTGTGATGATGGCAGTTTTTTCTTTATCTTCATCTGCTACTGGAATGTGAAAATATGCCTTAAAAAGGTCAATTTTAGAAAATATTGTTTTATGAGTTAAGATATGTTGAAAATCTTGCATTCGAGGGACGGGATAACGATCAGGTATAGTTAAATCATTCAGTCTTCTGTAATCGCCATACGGGCGGAAAGAACCGTCTTTCTTTGTCACTATGTGTAGGGGACTTGCCTATTCTGAACTAGAAGGACTAATGTTGTTATTGTCTAGCATATATTTGAATTCTCTTTTAGCTATTTCCAACCGTTTAGGGTCTAACTGTCTTGCTTTACAATTTAACGGTTGTCCTTTAGTTACAATATGATGTTTCACATTATGTTTTACACTAGATATAAGAAAATTTGGTTTTGATATACAGGATACATAGCAAATAAATCAGAATATTTACATAAGCTGCTCGTTGTATTTACACTTTCATTAATAGAGATGGGTGCGATGTCACCATAAACTGCAAGGTTGGTCACACCATCAATTAACCTTTTATGCTTTATATTAATCAATAAATTCAACTTATTCAAAAACTCTGCACCTAATATGGGTTTACTAATTTTTGCGGCAGTAAATGGGAACTGAAATTCTCGACGCAAACCAAGATCAAGAATTAAAACTTTTGTGCCAAAAGTATCGATTTCTGTATTATTTGCAGCATATAATTTATAGTCACTAATAAGCTTGTGTTTAGAAGTACGAGGAATAAGGCTTACCTCTGCTCCACTGTCAACCAGAAAATGTAAACCCGTTTTTTTTGTCCGTGATAAATAAGCGGAATCTACTGCAATTTTCTTTATTTACAGCAGCAGAGCCAGCTGTTAATTCTACTGCTGATTTTGGTTTCCCGTCGAGTTGTTTTTCCATTCACAGGGGGTTTTGCATCTATCAGGAAAACACTTTTCTCGAAAACGAAAATGGAAATAACAGTACTTGCCATTAGGATTACAACGGTTGCAAGACCTACTACGATCATTAGAAGATCGGCCGCTATTTCTTAAGCAAGGACGAGAATTCCTTGTGAAACTCAGTTTTTCGAGTTTATTAATCCAAAGTTGTAATTTGTTGTTGTAACTCAGTAATGGCATCTGCTCCTGGAGAAACAATACTGCTGGTACAGTATAGTTCTTGTTTCGGTTGCATTTCGATGATACGATCGGCCATTAGTGCCAGTTTTTCGATATATTCATCACTAACGATTAAAATATTGCGCACAGAATCCGGCATTTTCAGCAGAAATAGTGTTTTAAGAACTTTATTCGAAATGCCATCAGTCGCAAGATTTCGCATTTTTTGTAAAAGTTGACTAGGTTTACTATCTCCCAAGTTCATGCCTGTAAGCAGTCTCTGTAAACGTTTACTTTCGCTTTCTTTAACAGTGTTCAAGAGGCGTTCTTTAGCAGCAGTATATTTGGTTTTTCTATTGTCACTTATAATATCCCACAAACTTTCAACAAATTTTGCTTCCAACTGCGAAATTAAGTAGTTGAATTTAGTTACCTCGGCAGTTATTCCACAAATGGAAAACTGCGCTTCTACTTGGTAAAACCCTATTTCTGGCTTTTCGGCCCAAAAAGGAAGTATTTTCACACTTACCCGTGCTATTTCTTCTTCCGTCGCTGATTCTTCCGTTTCTGACATCTTTATTAATAATTCCGACGGCACCAGTATGTAGTCGCTTGGAACGTTCTTTTTCTATGATAATTTAAACGGCAAAAACAAACGCAAGAATTAATTTTTCGTATTACGACATTTTATTATTCTTTCTAGCGCTCGGTAATTCCCCTTTCTGATCTCAGTCATAACAGCACTTCAGCTGCGCGATGGGTGAAGTGAAAGTAGAAGTTATTAACTAATAGAAGTAGTTGTAGTTATTATGATCAATAATAATTGTTGCCTACAGGTGCAAGTTTATCTCAGCAAAGGGGAGAGAAACAATTTCCCGTGTGTTACGTGAGTAAGAAACTATCGAAACCTCGAGAAAGTCGGCCGACTGTAGAGCGTGAAGCTTATGCTATAGTAAGGGTATTAAAAAAATTTGAACCATGGATATTCGGTTCATCTGTGAAAACTGTGACCGATCACAATCCCCTAGCATTTATTGAAAGAAATGCTCCGCAATCATCCAAATTTCAACGATGGGCCATAGCGTTGCAGAAATACAACTTAGAAATAGAACATTGCCTTGGGAGAAATCTGGTTAATGCTGATGCATTATCCAGACTCCCCTCGCGTGAACCTTAAACAATATTTTTTTATTCATATTAAACAATATTTTATGCAATTAATAGTTAGATAGTTTTCTTTATATTTCTAATTAATTTTTACAATTTTGTGCCAATATTTATAAATAGTTGAGATTTGCATATTAGTGTAGAACGTTCAAATGTATATGTAGATATTGTTTTTTTCTTTTTCTCATTGATAGCAAACAGTTGCTAGATTTTAATATCCAGATTGATGATTGATTTATATACACCCTCAACAACAATCTTAGACAGGGGTGTAGTATCTGGCCACTGTTTGGCGACCAACCAAGTGTGCTTGGTTTTAAGAGAGCCGGACATTAGCCGCGAGAGAGCAAGGTGCTCTATTTTTGCTACGCTGTAGGAGCGATGTACTGCTCCGAGATAAATATTTTACTTTAAATTTTACTTTGAAGTTTAATAAGTGTTTTGTTTCGTCCTCTTTAATGGTGTCTTGTTTAACCACGAAGCCATTACAGAGATAAATATCGATAGTTTAGCAAACTTTTTTTTAAAATCACGGAAATGGCCACATTGCGAAGTAGTTTGCGCTTACATTTAAGAACCAATAATTTGTGCTCTTTCGATTTTTCGAAATTTATCGGCTCTTTTTACTTCCTTGTACGAAGTAAAGGAAGTATTGTAATCATAAAAAATTCCGGGTATCATATTTCAACGAAAATATCCATTTTAGCCGCTCTCAAATGCAATTTAACGATGTTTTAGCGTGACATCTGTATGTAAGAACAGAATAAAGGACTCTTTTTACCCCAAACGAATTAACGAATTATAAAACTGATTTGATATGGATTCAGAAGAGATTTTTCGTGGCGACTGTACGTACGTACGTATGTATACACCTCGTATAACTCAAAAACGAGTAGCCTCAGAACGCTGAAATTTTGTATATGGGACTGCTGTAATAAGTAGTTGCGTATCTCTCTTTTTTGTTCCAATCGGCCGCACCAAAAGTATATAAATATATATATATATATATATACCCACTCTGTTACTCGGTTTAGTGAGCTCGGTTTCTTTATATTCTCCTTATATGTTGCTAAATTGTGCATGTTTTGCTTTAAAAGTGATTGAATTATGTTGTTCATATCTTCCGGTTAAGGTTTTTATGCCTTTAGTTAATCTGCACGTAATAGTTGTAGAATTATCAACAATTTAAAACCTGTTTAAGTGCGGTCAAACCTAATTTTTTTTACCATAGTAGCCACATTTGTTTACATTTCAAACTTAGAAGAATAGTAAATTAAGTCCTTTTTTGCACCTTCAGTGTCTTTTGCCGAGTGGAATCAGAAGTAAACTTTTAGGTTTGTGCACCGAAAAATCTGCCTTCTTGCATACTGGCCGAATTGCTTTTTTTGCGTAGAAACTGTAATTTTAATTGTAAAAATTGTTTTTTTAAATTTTTTAACTGTATTTGGTGTTTTATGTTTTTCCATATTTTTCAATTTTTAATGAAAATACTTTGAGTTTTTATGTATTTTTGCCTTGCCGCGAAGTGAGAACTGAATCACTTGAATGAGAAATGCATCTTTAATGAAATTCGAAGAAATAAGTTTAAGTGAAATGCGGGAAAAAATTCGTAGAATATAATGTTCTATAGAAATTTCATAACTGTCATAATAATGGAAGACATACAATTAAGCAACAAGGCATTCATTATAAATAACTTACTGGCAAAAGAAACGATTGTAGAATTCAAAAGGAAGCGTATGGTTCGTGTACAGGGTCGGATTCTCGAGCACTTGCTTGCACTGAAGCATCTGAGGTTTGCTTTCGGATAAGCAGTTAGATCGGCTTTGGTAATCTGAAAATTGAGTTAGAATTGCTCATTAGAACACAAGATTCCGTATTTTTATTATGAATTTAGCAAGCGACTAATATTTCTCATAATGCAAGAGACAATTGACACATTTCAGTAATAATAACTACTATGTGATATCAGATTTTCTATAAAATCTGCTACAAAATTACTACGAGTACCATAAAGAAGAGATTTTCTTTCAAACGATGGTCATGTATTGAAAAAAATATGAATGAAAAAATGATTATTCAAGAAAGAACTTCTACAAGAAAACATTAATAAACTCTAGCTACTGAAACAACTGCAGATACATATTATCTAATTGATTTAAATCTAGCATAGCTTTACTTTATGCGTATTATGCTTCACAAGGATGTAAATATAGCCACTTCTCTCAGTTCAATTTCATATCACTGCTTATCTTCCTCTTTTGTAAAGAAAAAAAATGTCAGAATATAATAATGATGATGAGGATGATGATAAGATTTCTTATTTCTGCAAAAGAAAAAGTTGAACACGAATTTGAAGTTGAATTTAATTAGCTTAGGACATTTCAAGAGAACCTTTGGCATGTGTCTTTCTTCATCGCTGAAAATCCTGGATACTTTAATATGCAAATAGAATAAGGAACGAAAAGTGTATACACTTATGTACATGTGATATTTTAATTTTAAAACCTTTATTCTTAATTATATAGAAAAGTATGACACTAAAGTTAATGGTATAAACTACAGAAATTTTCCAATTAGCCAAATGAATTTCCATTTTTAATTTTCTGGTCTTCATGTTCTTATACTTCTTGATTTTAAATTAATTTTTAAAATGTGTCCAAATTTGGCGAATATCTTGCATTTTCAAACTGTTAATACTCCACAATTTAAGAAGAGGCATTACAGATGCTGCAATGAACTGGAATCAGTTAACAGCTCAAGAAAATATTTGCTTTTATTAAATCGAAAATTTATAGTATGCCATTCAACACTAATTAAACTGACAGGTTTTGCCTTAAAAAAATAAGTTTTTGATGAGCTTAAAAACGTTTTATCTTGCACAGTTAATTTAAGTATTCAAAATCCCAATTAATACATAACATGGTACTTAGGTATAATTCCGTCGACCATGAAGCTATTGCTAAGCAGAGTGATTTAGAGCCAATTAGGGGTACATATGACGTAACAGCACACTCATAACATCTGAGCCTCCGTCTGATGTAAGCTCGATTGAATCTCAATATGCAACCTTTTACTTACGAAGATATAAATTAACAGTTATTGCTATATTTCCCCCCCCCTTGCATTTAAAAAAATGATTAAATTTTGGGACCGCCATATAAAGAACAGCGAGAAATTTATTAATTTCAATGTTATGGGATCATACATAAAAATGTGTATTAGTGTATACAATAGTGTCAGCTGAATATTGCCGACAAAACAGTGATATGATGGGAATAATCACTTGCGGGAAGTTTGTGCTCATAACGTTCTAAACAGAGCTTCCGTTAAAATTGAAGGACCTACCAAAATAGAAGAAATCGATGAAAGCCATTTTACGAAGTGCAAAAACAAAGTGGGCTGAATACTAATTGTTTATTACATAAAAAGACGTTAGTTCCTTCTGAATTACTCAAAAACTTTTGGCGCAACTTTTTCGAGATCTCTTCCAACTTCTATGTTTCTATGATAGCCAACTTTCGTGGTCGGTCGACTGAATAATATGTTAGTAGCCGTAACTTTACTGGTACTTTCAATCTTAATACCTCGTAATCACCGAATGAACTACATTGGTTATCATAAATTAAGGAAAAACCACAAAAATCACGATTACCGAAAAAGTTACATGTAGAATTATATGAAACTTACTTACAATATACAACACATAGTAAGGTATCAAATAAAAAGAAATTGCCAGACAATTATAGTAGTATAGAAATTAGCACATGTATAAAATGAACAAACCGAAGGTGTCAGTTTGCTATAGAAAAAGTGCCCTCAATGTGGAATATGAAAGCCTCTAGAAGCAATAAATACAGCCCATACAGCGATGTGTGATGCTTTCAATTATGCGGTCTATCAATTCCATAGGAAGCGAGAGCTATTGCTCTTGCAAAGCAGTTGTAAGATCGGCAATGGTCTGAGGAGACGGATTGAGAGCACCTAGACGTCTCCTTAAAGCATCCCAAACGTGCTCGATTCAAGTCCGGGGATCGAGCTGGCCACTCCATGCGTTTAATTGTTTCCTGTTGAAGATAATCATTTACGATGTGAGTCCTGTGTGGTCTTACGTTGTCGTCCTGTATGAGGAAAGCATCACCTATCGCCCCGGCATATGGGCGCACATAAGCATCAAAGATGTCATCTCTATAAACATGAGCATTCACGGCTCCCCTTGGAAAGACATGGCGCTTTGTGCGCCCACCCAAAGAGATGCCACCCTAAACACAGACATTGCTTCTTTCGTATGCATCTCTTTCACGGATGTTTAACGGATAATAACGGGTTCCAGGTTCCTCCATATCAAATAACGCCTACTATCGCTTTCTGGACTAAACCTGGACTCATCCGTAACGAGAACAGCCCCTCCATTGATCAGTTGTCCAGTGGACATGTTGTCGTGCCCACTGCAAAGGTCCCTGCTATGGCGCGACGTGAGCTACACGCAAATGGTTGGTCCCGTCGCATACAGACCACCTTCGGGAAGCCTTCTACGCACAGTTGATGTTGACATCAACCTTCTGGTGGCTGCAGGAAAGGAGGATCTAAGAAGAGTCGGAGTAGCGGTTCTATTCCTACGTGCACATAATGTCAGATATCGGTCATCGGCGCTCGTGGTAGCAGTTGGTCGTCCTTGGCTGAACCTCCTAGATGGCAAATCTGTGGTTTGAAGCTGCCTCCAAAGTCTATGAACCACAGAAGGACTCACATTTAGCCCTCTGGCCACTTCTGTTTGACTTTGTCCTGCCTCTAGTCGCCCAATGGCTCTGCATCGTAGTTCTGCAGGCAAATAATGGCTGGAGGTCATTGTTACGAATTGGCTATCTCAGATTTCTGATGTCACTATCACAATGAAATACATGGGCTTACTCTCAAAGATGGGCTTTTATGCGCCTCGCAGATGACGTGTTCCGAGTGCAGCGCCACTAATTTGCATATTGCAGTTTTACTCAGCTACTCTTGCTTGTAACATATTCAAATTTTACATTGTTTGGCTTATTTGTGAGAGAGTTATCCCTATTTATGCGATTTTTCCTTAATTTATGATAACCAGAGTATATTACAGGTTTATATATCATAAGACTGTAAATAGATAATGCATGAATTTCTTTTCGAGAATATTTTAAAAGAAAGGAATCTGTTTAAAAGACATCACCTCTGCAATGGCCTGGTTGCGATACTAATTTGAGTGCATTTACCAATATAGGTTTCTTAATACAAGAAAGATAAGAATTATTTCTAGCATTATAAATAAGTGAAATCATAATACAAGCAATAATTTGAAATTTTAGAACAACTATTATTCTTTTCTTATTTTTTCCATCCGGAAGAAATAAGTTACAGCTTAATATGCTTTCAACGTCGTCTAAGGTATGGGTCTTCTTGGCACTTGCCCTGGGACTCCAAACATAAGAGTGTCGTGCCAGTAAAGATACGTTTAATATTGTTCACATTTGATTTCTGTGAGTTGTAATCGTAGGAGCCTTAGCACATTGATTTCCCAAGAAGCCATAATGCTGTTAATGCATGCACACTGTATAGTTTGGATTTGTTATAAAGAAATTTATATTGTATGCTTGTCATCATTTAAATTAACCTGGTTTTTATGATTTGGATCTTTACTATAACTTCTTATTTCCGTTTTCTCACCAGAATGTAAATGAGTTAGTATTTAAACCGAGGTTTTTAAATTGGTTTTTAAATTGCATTTTTCTGACTGCCTATGCACCTATATTAGGTTCCTGGACAGGTTTGATATCTGTAATTATTCTGCTTTGTCTTACTCCGCTGCCGAAAATTTGATTTTGTCACACCGGCTAGAATTACTGAGCCGGTTCAGAGAATATTTAAATTGTATAATCTTTGACTCTTACTTCACGTCCTAACTCGAATCTGACTTTCCTTTTAGTTGCATCACCATGAGCTGTTGTTGATTTTGTTAGCACCAAAATATGGATTTATGTTGTAAATTCTGTTTAAATAAAACAGTTGCTTAAACCTTTCCACGACTTATAGTTATTCCAGGTGTAGCGATAATCCGCTTTACGTCTGTTGGAGTTATTTGACTAATTAACATTTCCAGATCAAGTAAAACCCCATAATACGAATGTACAAAATAGGAAACACTATGTAGGGATAATATTTCTTATATATGTTAATGATACTAAGTTTGTGAACTTAACAAATTTTCCTTGGTAGATAATTTTATTTCCATTTTTTAGACCACACAATCAATCATTTTTTCCGAAAACATTTAAAATAGTCCAAACGAAATATTTTTTATTTTCCCTGATTTCCTAAAATCTCTGTCTTTCAGACACATAACTTCATTTCATGTATGCAAGAAAACATTTGCCAGAAATAATTATTATTAAGGAATTCAAGAAATGTATTTCTAAGGAGAGATGATTTGCTATATCTGTTCAAAATCCAAAGAAAACTTACCGTCTGCTACTTTCGTGTCCACAGGACAAGCATAGTTTCTTTCCAGCATGTCATCATCCATCATTTTCTCGAATCTCTGGCGTTGAGTGTTATACAAACATCGTTTAAATGCTCTCGTTAGGCATTCGAAGGAATCGTGTATGCGTCTAATAAAAGAATAATGCTACAATTGTGTAAAAAAGTAAAATTTAAGAGCACAGCATAACTTACATAAAATTGATTTAGATATGTTTGTAAGGTTTTAGTTAAACTAACCAAGTTTTATTTTAATTTAAATCTTTCTATCTCTTCTCTGTTTCAACTTCCCGTCAGAAGAAGAGCGCGTTTTCAGCTTATGCTAATTTTGAAGTACAGCCAAGTACTATTTAAACCAGCGGTAGAAACCTCTCAGTGTGAGAGAGCTTTAGTCTCAGATCACAGTCATTCTGCTCGACGTTCGCCTGAAAAGCTAGCAGCTAAAATTATAAGCCATAGTGCTTACTACGTGATTGCATATTGAAATAAATTGAAGTGCGCTAGTATTAGTATTTCTTGCTACGCACCAGTTAGTTAGAGGCCAAACTCCGCGAATCTGCTCTGCGAGCAAAGTTTAATTTAATTTCTATTTAGGTTTAGTTTAAATTTATTTGATTTGTTAAGTTAGGCCCAAGTGTGGTCTTTTACTTTCTGTATCTCCCCCGAGTTGGGAAGTGTGTAAATAATAGTGATTTAATAAAAGAGAATTTCAAATCCCTTTCAAGTGCAGTTATTCTCCAGCACAGTATCTACATCAGAACAAAGCCAACATTTTTCAGCTCCCTGTTCCAGTTCAGGACTTGAGGATAAGGACCATTAATGCCATGTGTTAATGATGCTAATTTGATGTGTTTAATGATGTATGATACTTTTCAGAATTGTTAGATTCATTGTTCTTACCAGTCAAATAACATGTTAAGGTTAACTTGAATTGTTTTCGAAGTAAGTATTACAATTTTGTTGTAATGTTTAAAATTTTACAAAGTAATATTTTTGTTAATGTTTGGACCCTCTGATGAACAAAGTGTTCATCGGGGGGGGGGGGATGTTGAAGATTAAAAATCTTCACTGGCACTTGAAGGGAGCCAGATATTACGGCAACCCTATTGTTAAGTTAGGACCAAGTGTGGTCTTTTACTTTCTGTAACTCTCCCGAGTTGGGAAGTGTGTAAATAATAGTGATTTAATAAAAGAGTATTTCAAATTCGTTTCAAGTGCAGTTATTCTTCAGCACATAAATAATAAAGATTTGAAAAGACGATGAAGACTCCTCCTCGACCCCGAGATTATATTTACCATAGGAACCTAGTACTTCAACATGTTTTCTAAAACTATGCACAGAATACTCAGTCCTGACGTGTTTAAAATACGTGATTAAATTAAGCACTTCAAGACTCATTATTTTTATTAACATGATGTGTGTGCTAATTTTTTAAGTATTTTTTAAACAGATTTTCATATATTTTAGATAAATTGTTACACATCAGGATACAAAGTACTCAAACTGGGTAACATAACTGTATAAAATATCAGTAACTTTCAGTAGCTTCAGTAGCAAACTGATATAAACAATTCAAGCAAGAAAGATTATAAAAATTATTTAGTCGTCTAGATATGAAGTTGCTGGCTTGTCAGAATGCTTCTATTTGTTATCTAAGCGATTTGATAAGAATCGCTCAAATCCTGTTGAAAGAATTTTATTCTCTGTTGCTGTTTATTATAGTTTAGTAAGAATTGCTTTTTGCTTAGAAAATAGAAAGTTTTCTCTGCATTTGAGCTAATTTAAATTTAGTACTTCGTTCATTGGCTTTTTGTATGCAGTGTTTGTTTTTTTTTCATTCTGACAAATCTGAACTCAAGTTTCAGATATACGTTTAAGTCTTCAGTATTATTGCTGTCCTCGAAATTTTGTTCTATTTAATTTTATTAGCGATTAAAATTTCATTCTCTGAGCTAAGAACGTATTATTTTGAGCAGCACTAATCAAATTATCACAATTCCTGAACTTTACTCTATTTCAGATAGAGAAGGGTTACATTAATTGTTATACATTATGTATTTCTGCTGTAGCATAGAACCAAAATATCGACATCAATAATATGATATACCTGTCAATAACAGAGCTTAATACATATCTTCCAAATATTCTGGAAATATTAATTGCGTTGCAGCAAGTATTGATTTAAAGATTAACGTACCACTTGTTGAAAAAAAGTAAAAATAAGTCCATACTATCATTGATTTCAAATTTTTATATTCTTTTTTCATTCCTAAGTTTAAAAAGAATGCAAAACTTTGAAACTTTTTTGTGATAATAAACTTTTATTTAAACCAAAAAAAGTTTAATTCTTTATGCATGAATTGAATTCAATTAATTTTTATTGTATCTATGTTTTCAAAACTTTTTATGAAATTTTTATCGTTCTTAAGGCATATAGCGAAACGTACATGAAAGAAAATGCAGCAAGTCTTTTGAAGCAAGGTGTAGGATCTTGTATGTGAAATGATGATACAGTGATTGTACGAGAAAAAACAACTCAGATAAATATAGCCTATTTGGGTTGAGAAAGGTTTATAAAGTTTTATGTATGATGATGTGTTTTTACAAACTACTTGTAGAGACATTAGGTTATTTCGAAGCAGGAGACATGAAAATGAGCAACGCCTTCGCCGGGAATCGAACCAAGGACCTCTGGGTTAAGCGTCGAGCGTGCTGACCACTACACCACGAAGGCGTGCGAACAAGGCGGGAGAAATACCTTATATACTCCCCCTTTTAAAGGGCGACTGGGGATTAGTGAACCCAATCGCCAAATCGTGGATGTGGAAAATCATCATCCACCACCATTTTAGTTCGGGCGCTACTTGTAGAGTCATTAGGTACTTTTATGAAGCTGAAGAATAAAAAAAATGAGCAATGCTTTCGCCGGGAATTGAACCACGGACCTCTCGGTTACGCGTCGAGCGTACTGACCACTACACCACGAAGGCATGCGAAGAAGCCAGGAGAAATACCTTATAACCTGATAATTGCAACTTAATGAATTCGTTGAGTATGGCCAAGACTAATTGCTCATTCAGCCGTCTCATTGCCGCGAAAATCGCCCAAAATGCAACATAGAAGAAGAACGATTTTAAGCCAACGAGCACACGGAGTTTTGAAGGATGACACTCTGGAGCACGGATGCAAGGGTCTTCTACTCGTTCTTACTTATGAATAAATCTTTCGAGAGGACTTTCGGCTCGCTAGTATTTCAAATGTTTCCATGCCACACAAACATTATACACTTACAAATATACAAGTCTTCTCTAGAATTCAAGCTGGACTCAACAATACGGCAACCAGCGGCGTTAATTACTATAAGAACTACAGCGATCATAACATTTCTCATGATAAGAAACTACGTATATATGAAACTACAAGAAGCCTATTTTAAAAGTTTTTCAATAGACAAAACTTCTTGTAGCATCTTCAGCCACTTCTCACTTCACTTCAGTGTGGTAGCTGGTTAGTCGCTTCCACTCCGGGAAACATTGCTGCCCTCCACCACGCCCAGGAGGACGTCAGAGGGGACTGGTGGCATTACAACTAGGCATATCTTTGAAGAACAGATCAGAAGAGAGTAAGAAGAGAGATTTTTCTATCTAGTTTATTAGCTACTCTATCGAGAGTTAACCTAGGCTCTCAGCGTTTGATCTAACAGTCGACGGAGAATCCGCTACCTGCATACGAACAATCGTAATTCTACTTTCTTCTCTGCCAGAGAAACGATTAACTAGATTAGATAAAACTTATACGGTTGTTGAGTCATCTGGGAAACTTCAATTCCTTCAAGATCTGAAGAAATTTCTCGGGTCGGGAACTCACAAAATTAACTTAATGTAAACAACGATTTAATTTAGGAAAGAAAGCATTTATTTCTAGATAGTCTAGAAGCATATGAATCTTGATTTAGAAGATATCATCTGCTTTTCCTGACTTGCCACAACCCTTTTGCAAAAGAATAATTACTCCTAATCAATTAATAATTTAGAAACTTGGATGGAAAACTAAAAAGCTATATAATTCCTAAGCTAATTGGATTGCACATCAGTTAGGTTTTAATGAAATCATCTCTCTTCTAATCCGTAAGAAAATTAATTTATTAACCCATAAAATCATATGGATGACAACTGTCGTCTTTCTGTACTTTACCCACTAACTATTAAAACCCTCAGTTACTTAAGTAATAAAATTGTCAACTCAACACTAAACTTGTTTGGATTAAAGTTCATGCTGAACAAAAAAGAAACAAAAGTACTGGCCAATTCGTTAAGGAAGCATTTTATAATGTGGATATACATTCATTTCAAATCTCTTGGCATCCGTAATATATGCTGGAAATGCTTGATAGCAATACTGGGAGCGAGTATTCCAAGGTCATAGATCCTTGAATTTTTTACCAAAATGGACCCATACGGCTATGCCCTAATGGTTATTTAAATCGATTTATACACGGTACAACAAAAACATTATGACTATCTACTCAGTAAGGCGTTGCGCGATCTTTAGCTTGCAAAACAGCTGCAACTCGCCTTGGCATGGATGCCACAAGTTATTAGTAGATTACTAGAGATAAGTTGTAGCAAATGTCTAAGCAGCGGTCACGCAAAGACGAGGTATTCCAATTGCTCTGAGCTGCCGCTCCATGATTGCCAACTATATCGGATTAAGATCCTGCGAGTTAGATGGCCAGGACATGTACTGGAATTCATGCTTTTTCTCTTCGAACCACTCCAACATAATTCGAGTCTTGTAACATGAGATGTTGTCCTGCTGGAAGGTTCTGTTTCCAGTTGAGAAGACAGACGCCATGCAATTGTACAACTGATCCGCAATTATGTTCAGATAGTCCGAAGCTTTCATGACCCGCAACTAAAGCCCCAGAGCTGCCCATGAGAACGCCCCCAAATCGGGATACCGCTACCACCAATCTGTGAATGACCTTCTATACAGAGGGGAGCAACTGTTCACCTGAAAGACGACGTACCCTGATAAGACCATCCATACGATGATTGAGAAATCGTGATTCGTCGGACCAAGCAAACGTCTTCCTCTCATCCATAGTCCAGTCTCGACGATGCCGGGTCCACAATAGGCGTAGCTGACAATGACGTTTGGTCAACCAGTGGCGTACCTAGGGGGGGGCGGTGGGTGCGGTCCGCACCGGGCGGCACTTACCTTGGGGCGGCATTTTTTATATTTACTTATAGTTGTAAAAAGCAACTTATTCATTTCATATTTATTTTCTTTCATGAATAATAAATGATTATTATGATTATTATAAGTTTAATATTTGATTTATATAAATTATGATTAACTATATGATTTCGAATATTATTCCTCGGTGTATATAAATGCATTTTAGTGTAAATTTTGAATTCTAATTCAAGAACAAGATAATAATTTTATTTTATTGTATTCATTAAAATTCGTTGAATTCGTAAAAGGATCTTTACGATTTTGTTCGGCAATTTTTCCTAACTAAAATTTTTTGATATCAGTTTATAAATGTCATTTCTTTTGAAAAGTTTATATGATTACTTTGAAGTGATATATCAATATTTTTTTAAATCATCGATTTTTCTTTTGAAAAGCAGGGCCGGCGGAAGGCGGTCTGCTAGGTCTGCAAAGCATTAGGGCGCCGGCATAAGAACTATCTTTTTCAAACAACAAAATCTAAACGAGACAAAACAAAAATACTGACGAAGTTACAATTTCAGGAATCGCAAATAGATAAATATACTCAGTCCGTTTTGAAGAATTGGAGAGTTTATTATAGGTAAGTATATTATATTACGTATTATAGATATAGATGTTATTCTAAATGCTATTCAGAGTAGTAAAATGACTTTGCCGTTTTCTATACATAATATACTATTTATTTCGACAAGTTATATTTTTATTATATATCCCTAGGATGAAACGAGTAAAAGAAAGTGGTGCGTCATTTAGAAAGAAAAGGAAGAGAAGGGAGGAAATACAGACTAAAAATACTGGAGCACTACTCAAATATATCTCCCATAAGTCAACTTCTAGTTCTTTTAGTATTGTTGCCTCAAATACGGGCGAAGAAGCAGCCCTCGAAGGCGAAAAAACATTTTCCAATGTTGTTCAAGAGGAAAGACCTGCTTCACATACTGGCGAAGAAGTAGAAAGTTCATCAAGTTCTGATGAAGAATCTGCTGCACAAATTATTCCGTCTATTTCTATGAAAGATATTGGATTATGGCCTAACAAAATTGACGACAATACAAGAGTATTTCTGGTACGTCAAGGTCCCTTTGCAATTCAAAATTTGGACGCCGACTTCAGCGAAGGAGTAAAACGTCCTAATAATACAATCAAAGCCAAAGGTGAAACAAGAAAACTGAGTCAGGACTGGTTTTTTCAAATTTTGCCTAATGGCGAAAAGCTCTTAAGATCGTGGATGGTATATTCACCATCGAAGAAAAGTATTTATTGTTTCTGCTGCAAACTGTTTGATAATCTTTGTCAAGCAGGTTTTAATACGGAAAATGGTTTTAACAAATGGTGGAAACTTAATCCCAAAATTAGTCAACATGAGGTGAGTCCACTGCACATTCGATCATATTCCAAATGGAAGGAATTAGAAATAAGACTTGGACGTGGCGCAACTATTGACAAACTACAACAACAGAATATTGATAAAGAAATAAAAAAATGGAAGGAAATTCTAACAAGAATACTTGATATAATTAGATTCTTAGCAAAACAAAATTTGGCGTTTCGAGGACATCGTGAAAGTGTTCATCAGGAAAACATCGATTCAATGGAAAATAGAGGAAATTTTCTTGAGCTTGTTGACTTATTGGCTAAGTACGACCCAGTATTACGAGAACACGTAGTAAAAATTAAGATGGGTAATAAATATAGTATCTCTTATTTGTCGCCGAAGATTCAGAACGAATTCATAGAGCTATTGGGAGGCGCAGTCAGAAAAACAATTATGGATCAAATAAAGCAGGCTAAATACTTTTGTATTATATTTGACAGCACTCCTGACATTTCACACAAAGATCAAACCAGTCAAATTATTAGATATGTAGTTATTGATGGTAGCGAAGTTAAAGTTGTAGAATCGTTTATTGACTTTGTAGAAACTAAAGGAAAAACTGCTGGTGAAATCACAGATATGATTTTAACGAAATTAGAAAATGACGGTTTAGATATAAAAAATTGCAGAGGACAGGCTTACGATAATGCTGCCGTCATGGCAGGAAAGCACAGCGGTGTTCAAACTCGTATTAAAGAAATAAATCCAAATGCAGAATTTGTAGCATGTACAAATCATTCTTTAAACCTGGCATGTTTACACGCAGCTTCTACAGCTATCAATTCCATCACATTTTTTGGAACTATCGAACAGTTGTTTTCGTTGTTTTCTTCTTCCACTCATAGATGGAATGTTTTACTTTCTGTCACTGGTCAAGGTGTTAAACGCAGTGTAGAAACTCGCTGGAGCGCTAGAGCTGCCGCGGTAACTATAGTAAAAAAACATTTTTTTTACATTTTAAGCGCTTTGGAAAAATTGACATCTGAAGAAGAAAATAGTAAAACGAGATCAGATGCTGGAATATTACTCAATTCTATGCAATCTTTTTCTTTTCTATGTTACCTTCATTTATGGGAACCCGTCCTTTTGGAAATTAATGACGCTCAAAAATACCTGCAAAAAAGGGTTAAATGTCCACCAATGCCATATAAAACTAAATTCTTTGCAAAAACATTTCATGGAACAAAGAGATAAGCTAGTACAAAACGCTGTTATAGCAGCCAAAATAATTTGTGAAGAGTTGGAAATATCGACTAAGCGTCGAGTTAGAAGAAAAAATACGAGTGGGGAAAATTCGCGAGACGTGGGGCTATCCTTGGAAGAAGAAGTACGAAGAGAAATGTTTTCATCTATGGACAGAATTATAAAGGAAATAAAAGAACGCTTCGATCAGTTGCATGGCCTTGTAAGAAAATATTCGTGTATAATACCGTGTAACCTACTAAATGAAGAATTTGAATGTCAAATAAATGACTTGATTGACATTGATAAAGAACAGTTCCATATTGAAAGAAAAAGGATCCAGGTTTTTATGGCTGTACCTACACTAAAAGAAGAGACAAAACATTGGAAAAACGGGGAGAAGGGCCCTCTTGATCTACTAAAATTTATTCAGCAGTATAGGTTGGAAAATTCTGTTCCCAACATTGTAATTTTGTTAAGAATTTTTTTAACAATTTCAATCAGTGTCGCTAGTTGCGAAAGAAGCTTCTCAAAATTGAAGTTGATAAAAAATTATCTTCGTTCTACAATGAGTCAATTAAGACTACAAAATCTTGCAATATTGTCAATAGAACAAGAAATTACAAATAATATAAATTTTGAGAGCATTATACACGATTTTTCTAGTATGAAAGCTAGAAGAGTAGATATTATATAAATATGTTTACGAGTGCATACAAATATGTCTAAAAAAATTTACTCTGTGTATTAATTAATATTGATTAAATAACTTTATAATTTATTTATGTGTATTAATTTATAAAAACCACTATTTGATTGACTTATAATAGAAAGGGCGGCAAACTGGAGATAGCCCCGGGCGGCAAAAGTTCTAGGTACGCCACTGTGGTCAACATAGGCACACGAGTAGGACGTCTGCTGCCCAGTCTCATATCCAACAGTGTCCGATGAACTGCGTGTTCCGAAACATTAGCACTTTCACCTGCATTGTATTGAGCTGTCAGCTGAGCCACTGTCTGGCGCCGATTTTGCTACACAAAGCGGGACAGTCTCTGACATCCATTTTCTTTTATGATGCGTGGACGTCCAACACCTTGACATCTACTGCTATTTTCACCTCATTTATCCACTTTGCATAAATACTAACGGCAGATTTTGAACAACCTAACATTCGTTCAATTTTGAAGATACTCGTTTCGAGTCTTCGAGCCATTACAATCTGCCCTCTATCAAATTCGCTTAAATCGGCCGCCTTTCTCATCACTTGCAAAAATAATTTCAAGAATGATTTCTTACCTTATGTTCTATAACAGCATTCCCGCTACTACTACCATTCCCGCTTAACTACCATTCCCGCTTAATCACATGCCCTCCACGTCAGTGTGATGAGTTTATCGAAAAATATAGGAATGGTTATAATGTTTTGGCTCGCCAGTGTAGAAGGTTCTTAGCCCCTTTCCTTCTTGTTTCTTTTAAAACATCGCTCTCTTCTTCATATCTCTACATATATGGAGAAAAGGAAATTCGGATATTTATCTATTTTTCTATCCCTTCACATACAATTTTTATCTCAAAAAACCACCAAGTAATTGAAACTTCTACAGGAAATACGTTGGTTAAAATTTCGCAAATTCTCCAAAAAATTTAATCTTATTATAAAGCTATTATCAATTAATTAACCGGCGTATTCTGCGTTCAACGGCTATAAACACTCGTAAATTGCATAAATGTTTCGCAGATCATTAAGCTCTTTCTACGAACTCTTTCATTCTTCATATAATTTAAGTTTAGATTTACGTAATGTAAACATGCACTACTTAATATTTTTTACATTGCAAATCCTTTGAAATATTTAAGAATTTTCAGAGTTTCAAAATTTATTAGCTATTATTATTTATAGTATTTTTTCTATATATTCTGTTTCTGTATTAAGTATGGCCTGACTATATTCACTAATTCTGTATATTAACTCCGCCCTTAATTCTTTGGAACGTATACTTCAAAATACTATATTTGTAATCCATTTTATGTTAACGAATTTTGCTTTGCGTACCGTTTTCTGTAGGATTTTTCTAAGTTAATAAATGAATACTGAATTTCCGCTGGTGTCTCTGTTTATTCATTTATTATATACCTTCACCTAACTATGCTTTGCCCTTTAAAGAGACGTCCTGTTTATTAAATTTGTTATGCATATTTGCATTTTCTTTTGGACTCCTGCAGTATGGTTACCATATTCCCAAGAGAACTTTTTTATAGAACCATAATTAACGTAGAACACCCTGTGCTAACACTCTAAATGTCAGAAGTTCGTCTTTGCATTATATGCGCCATGGGCGTTAAAAAAGTTTTGGACTTGTACTTGAGAAATGGAGAAAATAACTTATTTCTACTGTGTTTTTCATTGCGTTAACACTTCAATCAGTTAAACATCGAATTCTGGTAAAAAAAGCATGTTTTATCAGAGCCCTGAATCCATGCATGAGCTGTAATAGCAATAGAGAGTTAAATAAGTTCTTATACCTACAAACGGCTAGAAATTCTTCTCCTTCTGTCATCTGATCGTCACTAAGAGTAGGTTCATGACTAAAATGCAGAAGGGCATAGCACCTGTCAAAAGTCTTTTGCTGACACAAGGATTCAGATATTTTTTGATATCCTAAAAGGAAAGAAATTTGAAGTGAGATGCATTTCTAAAGTAAGATATCTTATCTGTTTACAAGGACACTCAATTGCCCATTACCGGTGCAAAGTATATTTAGCCTAATGTGTATTTAATGTAATATAGTGTATATTTAGTCTATATTATACGCTACTGAATCTACACTTGCGAATTATTTTTCTGAGAATCTGTTAGATATGCTGTAATCAATATCTTACTGTTAAAGTAATATCTAACTATACTTATTAGAGGCAAATATTTTTATATTTTTATATTAGTGCTGTAAGTGTCACTAATGCTGTATGCCTTAAAAATGAATTATTAGTAATTTTTTGTAAATTAAATCAATTCAAATTGCTTGTATATTCAGTAACACCGTATTTTTCCTCCAGCGTTTTAGCGCCAGGTTATGAAAATTTTAAAAATAGTCACTCAATTTTCCCCTTCCTTAATGTCTTTAGAGAACAAGCTCACCTAAATTTTAAAAGGGATTCGTCCACGTAGTAACAGTTTTCGTCTTATTGACAAATTCTTACTAATTTTCACAAACTATCTGCGAAGGTCACGCCGAACCTTTTTCTTCTAACTGTTAAACTCTATGCCAGCCAAATACAGGAACCGACCAGTCAGGCGGAAACAAATGCGAACTGACATATTTTCTATGATTTCGCTGAGTCTCCTGTACATTCACCTTATCTAATTATTTATGGAGGATTTGTGAAGCCTAAGGAGTAGCAGAGATAACAGTGAGAACAGGCATGATTTAAGTTACAGAGGAGTAGAAGTGAAGGTATCTTATTAAGTGCAGTAATTCTAATATTATTGTCTATTCTCGTTGCGTGTATGTTCCTCTTAAAGAAATAGTATTGTGATAGTTACCTGCAGTTTACCCATGATTGTTTTTCATATGTTATGTTCTTACTGTAGCCGAGTCTACCGAAAATTAAATTATTAGCATAATTTTCTTCCTTCGTTTTCTGAACGACAAAATTAGTAAAAAAGAAGATGGAAATACGCGAGCAAATACGGTTGTAAAATCCAGTCAGCAAATATGGGCTTCAAGAAAAAGGCGTATGAATGTTTCAACGTATGTAAGACTAAACGATTTACAGCCTTATTTGCAGCAAACAATATTGCATCAAAATAACGTATTTTAAAATTAAACGGATATCTCACTAAAGCAGAATAAACCTCCACTTTTTTATGATGTAAACTGCTCGATTAGAGTTCATTGTTAAAAAAAATACCTTTATTTATTCTGATTATACACTGTTGTGTTTTAGGTGTATAGGATTTTGTAAGATTTTCTTTCAGTTTGTAGAGACATTAGGTTATTCCGAAGCAGGAGACATGAAAAACGAACAACGCCTTCGCCGAGAATCGAGCCATGAACCTCTCGCTTACGCGTCGAGGGTGCTGTCCACTACACCACGAAGGCATGCGAAGCAGGCGGGAGAAATACGTTATAAGTGCACAGAATTTCATTATGCACATAGTTTTACCATGCATTCACCATATGCAGAATGCAATATAAGTATTGTTTAATTAGATTACAACTGTTTTAAAACCTATAACTTTTCAAATAGTTATAATCTAGTTAAAAATGATGGCTGTAAAATTATGTTATGTCGAGTCTGTGTTGATTAGACTCAAAAACCTCCTTTTTTTATTGAGCTTTCAATAAAGAATATGAACCAAATATAAGAATAAAAATCAATTAAGAAATTAAAATACGGCGCAAAGTTCCAGATTTCTGTGTCTTATTCCTAATTCATACATATTCGGGAGATACAAAGGGATATTGGCAATGTTTATTTATTTATTTTTATTTTTAGTCCAAAGGGATTTAGTCCCGAAGGACTATTACTTTCGTTTTGCGATTTTGCGTCGATTCACTCTGAATGCCCGTTTCACTTTTCAAATTGTTGCCACTAAATGTTATCGCTCTGCATTAAATTTTAAAAAATGAAAAATCTGCATAAATGTATGCATGTTTCTCGCATTGTGATAAAACCTAGAGCCATCGAATTTTGAATGACGTAATCCTACTGCGAATATGGGCATCTGGAAGCCCTAATTTTGAATTTGAAATTTGCTTTATTATCGATTTTATGTTTTGTAACATTTCAACGAATTTCTGATTAACAAACTAAATGATTTCAAAACGAGCAATGGCAACACTGTA
>KK121164.1:102482-137020 GCA_000611955.2 Stegodyphus mimosarum
ACTTACGAAAAAAGATATGTTCATTTTAAAAGGATTTTGTAATATTGATTTTGAACTGAATTTTATGGTTTGAGTACGTAGTAGATGATATTTAATAAAAAAAGGTAGCACACGAAACGCTGAAAAAACGCGCCTCTGGACGTAATTTAAAATCTGAAATTTTTCAGGTTTTTTTTAAAATTATTTTTTATTTTATTTTTTTTTCTACTTAACAGCTTCTTTTAATTTTTTTTGGACTATTTTGATGACAATTTTGTTGCATATTTCATTCTATACTCACTACTGCTCATTTTGAAGTGTGACTGTTTTGTATTTCTTCATTAATATTAAAGAAAAAAATTCTTTGCAAAAAACTGTTTAAATTTACACTGGTGAATAAAACTTGTAAAATTAAATAATCCCAAGATTCATAAAATATAACAGATAAGAATAAAACAAAATGAGACAAACAGAAAAAATTAGTATGATTAACTGAGAAATATTTTTCTTTCAAAATATTGTAACAAGTAGTTCAATAAAAAAGGTAATATGGGCTGAAAAGGAAAAACACTGGCGAATCTCATATTTTTTCTGTTTGATAATTTTCTTTAGAATTCTTTCCGAGAACCAGTCATAATTTTAAAAAAAACATTCCGCTTAATGTGGTGTGCAATGCTTCTAATGTAATCCCAATGCTGAAAATGTAGCTCACTGAGCCTCCGTGCATACGAATGTCATGTTCCATGTCAACAGAGATCCTTTATAACATGTCCTCATCAGCAATTCAGTTTACTTCAATAATGTCGGCTTTTAATCTTCTAGGGAAATCTTATAAAGCCTATTTTTGTTTCCCCTTTTAAAAGAGATACCCTCAATAATTGAGACAACATTCTGTATAAAATGGCTTCAGTCCTTGGAAAGTAATTCTGAAGATGAGGGCCACAGTCCTTTGCAGGAAGAAAAGGAATTCCTCAGATGTGTTCCACAGGGTGGGTAGCATCTCACTCTGAGGCATCCGCTTATCATGAATGTCATTATCGCGCTTTTCAGTCAGTATCATTATCATATGAAGAGAGTGGCTTGCTTCGGGAGCAGAAACTAGTTCCAAACTCATAGAAGATGTAAAGCGAATTATCGGCTAGGTCTAAAATTAACTGATAACGACTTTAAAATGTTTAAACAAACATTTTTATTTAATAAAACTTAGAACATAAATGCACTTCTTGTCCTAACAGAATCAGCCACCATTTGTGAATGATTGATATGATAAAGAAACGGTCGAATTCAAATTTAAAACGTAATAGTCAAAATAGTCCTGGTCTAGCAGTCAAAGACTACATAATTAAATTTAAATCTAAGCTGGCTCGAAAACTTTAACCGGTGCATCAAATTTAAAATGTCAGCAGCAATAACGCAAAGCCGAAAAATTACAAACTTACCAGTGTTGGCAAGAACTACGTAATGTGTCTATGAGATGGCAGAAACTCGCTGTGTCTTGTAATTCAGAAACCTCAGCTTAAATACCTCTAACTAAATTTATATTCTGATGAGGAGACGGAAATGAGAAGTTATCGTAAAAGCTTAAGTTATAAGTAACCTATTAATTTAAATAAAAAATCTTTTACATGTAAATGCCAGGATCACCTTGAAAACAAAATATGATGCTTCTGTCTAAAAAAAAATAATTGGTTTTTTGACTGAATGTTAGGCTATTTATGAAGCATTCAGGAAACTTGATAAGCAAGGTACACGAAGCTCGAAAAACAACTCGTATTATTTCAATAGTACCTATACAAAACTAGAAAGTCATATAAGATGCAAAAGAAATTTTTTTGCAACACTTGCTTTTTCATTGTTTTAAATACAGAAAAGTTCTGAACTATATAAAACCACCGATATCTCTTTTCGTATAGAAAAGTTTTATTTTATGTAATTATACACATTTTCATTAATTACTAAAACAAATTCTATATTGCTTACAACACAATATATGCAGCGTTGGAAATTCGGTGAATATACGTATAATATTTACAAAGATTGGTTCTACATGCACACTATTGCTGTCTTCGAGCTAGGCAGAAAAACACTGATTTCTAACTACAGTTGTTAATATTACTTGAAAATAATAAGTTGGTATTCTTCCCCTCCTAGCTATAGACGATAAAAACTCAATAAAATAATAGAAAATATTTCATTTTGTCGATGCAAAAGAATGGTAAAGATAAAATAAGCTCAAAGAAAGAAAAACTAATCGAAAAGAAAAGGGAGAAAAGAAAAAGAAAATCTGAAATGATTCAAATTTTAACGTGGCAACAGAGGATTTATTAAATTTTCTGTGCTCTCGTTGAATGCTGCAAAATACGAGTCTGCTCTTAGACTCACTCCTGCTAACAATTTTTTTAGTCTTGTTAGCCTTATTATTAAACATCGTTTTCTTGACACTTACGCCTCAAAAAAAATCAATACCACAATGGCAAAATATTTTGGAATTTCAGATAGCGTTAGGGGTTGTCGTACCTTTTTTCATATTCGCTAAATTATTTCTTTGAAAACTAACTACTCGAATGGTCAGCCGCCTAAAACAGTTATCATAAAAAAAAGAAAAACATATTTAGTGATTTTAATGAATCTAGCTAATGTCGTTTTATAAAAATACTAGCTAACATTCGCCTAATTTCGAATTGATAATGAACCTATGTCTAACTTCGAATTGATAATGAATGTATGTCTAATTTCGAACTGATAATGAACCTATGTCTAACTTGAAATTGATAATGAATGTATGTCTAATTTCGAACTGATAATGAACCTATGTCTAACTTGGAATTGATAATGGATGTAAATTTCTTAAAGTCGGGAAATATAGTGCCAGTCAGTGATTTAAAGTCAAAACTCATACACAAAAATAGTTTTGACTTAGTGCCTTCTGTGATGGTATAACAAAAATCCATTTCGGACAGGATTTACGTAAAATCTGTTCTTAGTGCACGTCTACATCGTGAAATGAGTAACTATGCAAAATTTCAAGTCAATTGAGCGTATAGTTTCGGAGATCTCGTGATGAGTCAGTAGTATTTCGCTTATATATTTATATACAGAGAGAGAGAGAGATTTAACTTTTTTTATTAGATTTCTCATGACTCAAATGCGTTTTTATTAAAATCAATCAGATTAAAAAATAGACAAAATATTAGCATTGTTTATTGCTTTTAGGTCACCTGATTTTCTACTCTGTAACAGCAAGATTAAATTTGAACGTTAAATACCTTTACTGAATGGCAAATGGCTGGTTCGTGCAGATAACTAGCTTTCTATTTGAGGCAATGGCAACACATTTGTTTCAAATATAGAATTTGTCAATTAAAATTAAAAAATAAATATTTAACATTTTGCCGAATGGCAACAATCTGGAGCACTGTACTGTTTATTTTGAACAGTGCTGCCATTTCTCGCTTTCAAATCGCTGAGTTTGTTAAACACAAATTCATTAAATTTGTCCAAAATATGAAATAAATCAAAATCAAATTCAAAATTGCCGCTTCGAGATGCTCGGCTTTGAGTGAAGGAATACGTGTATGAAAAATTCGGTGGCTCTAGGGGTCGCCGTTTTTCAAAAGTTGCTAAAAACCTCTCCCCCACCCATATTAACGAAAGCTTAACCCAAAGAGATAAGAAAGGTAAGAAAGTGAACAACCTCAAAACAGATTATTTATAGCCTTTTTAGTCGGTATCCGTTGCCATATAGTCGAATTCAAATTCGAAGTGAAGGCTTGCCTTCACAGTTGGTATCAGCTCTGACCAGAAATTTTCAGCAATTTTAAAGGATTTTATTGGCTCAAAATGAAGACAAAGGAATTATAAAATTGCAAAATTTCAGAAAGTATTTCAGAAATGAATTTGTTAAAAGGCACAAGAACTCTCTGATTTTGCAGTGGCGATTGACTTAAATGAAGGAAGAAGAGGATGCTTCATGAGTGATATTGAAAAATTTTTCACTCCGTATCGCGAAATGTTAAAAACGTTTAACAAATTAAGAATAAATCTGAAAGGTTTCAGATTTGGATGATCACCCACAAGGTCTTGTTAAGGTTTTTTATGTTCTCGCTAAGCTCGCAGTCTAGCAGACTGCTCTTGCACTTACTCTTGTTAACCCCCTCTTATTTTGTCTTTTTAACTTTGTTATTATGCATCGTTTTTTTTTTCTCACTTATACAGTTCAGCAACAAATTCACAAAATTTTTAAAAGGTGCAAAGCAGCGTATGTTTAGAATTTGTCTTCAGTATTGGCATGCATTTTATATTTTTTCAATCTTTTCTCAGTTCATCATATCAATATTCAGTTTTCTTGTTAAGATGGCTAACTCTTTTCGCATTTTTTTTATTAACGCTTTGTTTATTAACTTTATTTATTAAATATCATGTTCTTCGCCCTTATGCTACATAAAATTCAGTTGAGCAACAAAATCACAAAATATTTTAAAACAGTATATCTTAAGAATTCTCGATAATGATTTTAGTGAGTCCAGTTAGTGCAATTTTATAAAAGCGTTGAATATTTCTAATTAGACATCTCGTGATTTTAATGTTTACTTAAATCAACCCCATTAAAAATATAAAACAATTCTTGAGCGTTGTGTTTATTGCTTTTAAGTTGCTTATTTATTATTTAGTAACCTTCCAGATTAAATTTGAATATATCTTAGTCTTTACTGAATGGAAACAGGATGGCACGTGGCAGATAAAAGCATTTTATTTCTGGCCGCGGCAACACATTGCTTTCATACAAAGAGTTTGCTAATTAAGATTGAAAAATAAATATTTTATACTTTTCTGAATGGCAACAGTCTTGCGCGCTGGAGATAAAATTATTTTATTTTGAACAGTGTTGCCACTGCTCGCTTTCAGGTCGTTGAGTTCGTTAATCAAAATGTATTAAGTTTTATAAAATGTGATATAAACGATAAATCAAATTGTAAATTCGGGCTTCAAGCGCATTTTTTCGTGTAAAGAACTACGTTATTCGAAATTTGATGGCTCTAGGTACTACAGTGACCTACTGAACAACTTCTGACCTGAGTTAGCCTTGAGGCAACTAACGGAATAAGTTACCCAAAGGCAGGACCATCTACTATCTGCCAGCCACAACTTCAGGTCAGGGCCAGAGCAGATCAGTCGGGCATTTATTGTCAAAGTTAAAATTACGGAGGTTACAGTTATACAATAAATGCAAATTGATTAGGTACATAACATACGTTGAAGAGTACGTCTAATGTAATATACAGAAGTTTTACAAAAGCGTAGTGACATGACAGAAATCAGCTGCCGTCTACAAAGGCAAACATTGGAACACTACGTAAAATAATTTTACATTATACATTTTAAATTTTACATTTTAAAATAAAAATGGCAGAAGAGTCTTAATTTTAAAAAAAAGAAGATCGTAACAGTTATACTACCAATTGTTACATATGAATGAATACATTGATTGGGCATGCTAAATGTGAAGATATATACAAAAAGAATCGAAAGTACCAAATAAAGAAGTATTAACAAATTCTGCCTTCCGATAAGGTAATTTGCAACAAAACTTGACCGCGAAACAGAGCATGTACTATGCACTACAAACGATAACATTCAAAGCGTTAAAACTGAAACTGATACATTAAAATCAAGGAATTAAAAGTACTCAGAAAATGCATGCTACTGAGATACAACAAAATCCGTCTGCCAGTTAGAGCATGCACCATGCCTTATAAACTACATGCACCACAAACAGATGTATACATACAGTGTCTCACAAAAGTGATGGGACACTTGTGCTTTACAAAAGGAAACTGTAATAAAATAAATTAAAAAGACATGTAAAAAATTTTTGTGGGTGTGTTTCATACTTAAATTTATTAACAATTGATACATAACATACATTTTCTCAAAATATTAAAATATTAATTTAATAAAAATACAATTGTTTAGAACGGAGCAAAAAATGGCTCACATAAGTGATGGGACACCATTAGACTATGCAACAAAATCTGAAGTAAGCAATAAAAATATTTTTTGGGGTTTTTATTTTTACTCAAAAGCAATTGGCAATAATTTATAAAATCCTCTGCATTATTTCTCTCCAGTTTGTTTTGGAATTTTTGTGTTTTTTAGCTCTGTGCAGACATGAATGCTAAATGAAAAGAAACTTGCCTGAAATTCGAAAATTAGTTATTAATTTGCATATTGAACGTGGAAATTCTATTAGATAACTGCTGAAACAGTTAATGTGAGTCATTCAACAGTTTTCAATCATTAAACGATATAAAAAGAATCATATGATTCAGGATAAAAGAAGACCTCGCCGATCATCAAAGCTATCCAATGGAATAAAGCGAATTAACGTTCGAAATATTAAAAAAAATCCAAGAATGAGTGCTCCTAAAGTTGCTTCTGATTTACAAGCATCCTATGGAGTAATTGTTAATCCTGAGACTATTAGAAGAGTAATTCTATCTACTGGATATCACGGTAGAGCAGCCAGGAAAAAATTCTTCGTAAGTGAAGAGAATAGAAAACTCAGACTGGCTTTCGCAAAATCCAACATAAATAAGAATTCTGATTACTGGAATGAAGTTATATTTGCTGATGAGAGTAAATTTAATATATTTGGTTCTGACGGTAGTGGAGAAAAAGGGAAGAATTTCGCAAACAGAACTTGGTGCCAACAGTAAAACATGGTGGAGGAGGAGTTATGGTGTGGGGGTGTATGTCGTCTGCTGGAGTTGGTAATCTTGTTTTTATTGACAGTATAATAGATCAGTAGTAGTATATTGGCATATTAAATCAAAATTTGAAATCTTCAGCACGAAAACTGAACCTCCATAATGATTTTAAATTCTACCAGGACAATGACCCCAAAGCACACTGCTTTGAACGTTAGACTCTGGTTGCTGTATAACTCTCCTGAAATAATAAAAATACCACCACAATCTCCAGACTTAAATCCCATAGAGAATATTTGGCAAGAATTGGAATCAAGAATTCGCAAACACACCATTTCTTCAAAACAACAATTAAAATCGGTGCTTCAAGAAGAATGGGGTAAAATCACTCCAGAAATGGCAAAAAATTAGTCGAATGCATCCCAAGAAGATTAAATCATGTTTTAAAAGTAAAAGGAAATCCAACAAAATATTAAAACCTTTTAAAAAGTAAAATTTTTGGATAAAAATTAATATTTTAATATTTTGAGAAAATGTATGTTATGTAATAATTGTTACTAAATTTAAGTGTGAAACACACCCACAAAAGATTTTTACATGTTTTTATAATTTATTTTATTACAGTTCTCTTTTGTAAAGCACAAGTGTCCCATCACTTTTGTGAGACACTGTATACATTAAAACTGAAGCTAAACGAATTACATTTTACAAGCAGACGACCGATTGGAAATCAAACAAGGCACCTGTCACGAGAATTTATATACGTACTTAGAAAGGGCAAGTTACGAATGCAGATAAATTGCTAAAGGGATACATTTGTTAGAAGAATAAGTGCTGAGATAGGGCATGTTACAGATGCGAAGATACATTGTTGTGAAGATACATTTGTCACAGGGAAAGCATATGACAAATTAAACTAAAATATAACAAACTGTACAAAACACCAAGATCAGAAAAACAACTAGTAAAGCACAGAATTCATACACTACAAATAAATACACAAATAAAAGCATAAAAACTACTAAAAAATATATTTTACATTTTCTAAAACAAAAACATTATAATATAAACGTGAGAGTCTCAATTTTAGAAAGGAAATCAAAACAGTTAAACAACAATTATAATTTGTACATTCTCCTTCACAGTTGCATTTGATAAATTTTCAGTGGCTCTAGGTACTATCGTTTTTTAACGAAATGAGGAATATACATACATATATGCAGATTCTTCTTTATTTAATTTCTTTAAAAATAGTACTGGGCAAAAATATTTGGTAGCAACAACTTTAAAAGAGATACTCCTTAACGTAAAATACCATTCCGAGAATAATAGCCCATTTCGAATTATAAGTAATACAGGGTGTCCCAAAAGGACCGCATAAACTCTGCACAGCTAGATTCCTCGTTGGGAGTACATAAAAACTGCCCAAAGAAGCATTCCTGTGCGATCCATAGTTTACGAGAAAAATAGGAAAAACAAAGTGTGACGTCACTGCCGGTGCAAGAAAAAACACTTCATTAAACATATCAACGGCAGTATATGCACAATTTAAAGCGGATGTCCAAACTGTCTGCCGTGCATGTCGAGGCAGGCTTGAGCACGCCGTGGTATGGCGTTGCAGCATCGCGTGTCATCACACGTTGGAGCATCGCGGGGTCCACGGAAGTACAAGCAGCATGCAGACGAGCAACTAAGTCCATTGGTGTTGTCACTACGTCTCCATACACCAGTTCCAGATATGCGCGGCGAACGTTTTGAACATTATCGTCTGGAAAGATATGCCAATACTGTTGTTGATATGTCCAATAAAGTGTTTTTTCTTGCACCTGCAGTGACGTCACACTTTGTTTTTCGTATTTTGCTTGTAAACTATGAATCGTACAGGAACGCTTCTTTGGGCAGTTTTTATGTTCTCCCAACGAGGAGTCTAGCTGTGCAGAGTTTATGCGGTCGTTTTGGGACACCTTGTATATTTTCCCAATAGAATGTTAACACTGAGGAAAGTGATTTTGCTATACCCGCAATGTATTAATGACATAATTGCCGCGTTCACTCAAGAACTTAGTGTAATATGAAAATATAGTGTATGTATTTGAATTTTGGCAGCTATTTCTATTTTGGCAGCACGTACTTTTAGATTAAGAACGTGTATCAGAAAACTGTTAACATCTAAATGTACCATGCAATTTCTACTTTCTGATAGACTACTTATTTCTTTTCATTCTAACTAAAAACTGCAATTGGCTTTCAAAAATCCAAAAATAAACGTAATCACTGAAAGATAACTATAAAAAACTATAAAGATGTTTATACCAAATAACTGAGTACTGCATTCCTTATTCTTCTGATATAACGATCTATGGTGCATTCCCACTTTCGTCGCGTAAGATTTCATAATTTTAGCTGCAGGTCTGCCGCAACGTTTCATTGTCGCCTGTTTTACGCATTTGGAAAACCACCTCATGGAACTGAAAGAGATTTAAAAAAATATTGTATTTTTTAGCTAAAATTTAACAATAAGTATTTTACAATCCTTCGCTCCCAGAGTTTTGCCAAACTTAACACATGGAATATTGAAATGACAAGGCATAATCAAACATTTCTAAAGAATTCTTTAATTAATTTAGCAACTTTCTTACTTCAAGACGCTGAAGAAGAGTTATGCGAAGAAGAATAATAGGAAAGAACAGTAAGTTTGAGAGAAAATTTGGATACAGTCTGTATAAAGCACATGAGAAAGGTTTGCAGTTATACTCAATAACTCAGCAAAATCAACCATGGTTATAGCATTTTGACAATGAGGTCACATTCCCTTCCTCACAGAAAGCAACAAAATACAAGGCACCTAAATAAAAAAATTCAAAGAAATGACTTCTTGGTACTATCTATAGTAAAACAAACAGATGAGGCAATTACCATGTATTGCGAAAACAAATCTGGTCTTGACACCACATGATTTCCTTGTGCAGCCTATTAAATCATTCACAGTTTTTGTTGAACTTCCTTTAAACTTACTTCCTCGAATTATTCTAATTTACTAATTACCTATCCTTCACAAGGCAAGTTGGAAATGACTTCAAAAACTGCACATTTTGAAATTAAATTTTCTGGTAAATTTTTGTCTTATGGGATTCAAACTTATTAAGTATTATTAAGTATGGAATTATTTATTAAGTATGGAAGTTTCCCAAATATAAGTATAGGAATCGAGAGATCGCAATGAAATTTAGATTTCGATACTTGTCGAAAATTTATTTTCTTTTAATTCTGTCGAAAAGTTACTGCCAAAACATAATATTTTCATGATTTAAAAACTTCTATAAATGCATCTGTATGGCTATGACCAAGGATTGCAGAAACAAAGGCGGGGAAAGCCAGGTAATGTGGATGTATATATTTATATACATATATTTGTAAAGAAGAGGAAGTTTTAAACAGCTATTGCTTAAAAGTACATTTGATACTGTAGTTCAAGAGTGAAAAATTACACCATGCTAAAGTAATAATACAAAACTAAAAAAGTAAAAGAAATCGAAAAATAAAACGTGAAAAACAATAAAAACTACTACTAAGGAAGACAAAAAATCTATCAAATTAAAAATTTTAAATATTTTTTAAAATTCATGTGAAAAACCAAAAACATTTCTAATATACAGAAAAAATACAAGGAATGGCAGTAATTGGTACATTAGCCCAATTTGATGTTTAACACGGACTTATCAAGGGAAAAGCGGGATAAAATTCGAATTCAGCTAACACCATTACCGCGTTTCGTCAATTGAAAACAAAGAGACTGAAAGCGGAAAACTTTAAGCGAATAATCTAAATTCCAATTCAGTCTGGCTAATTCATGATCTAATGTAAAAATGTAACATAGTTTCTTTGTACTGCATTAAATCTTCTCTCTTAAATTGGCACAGAAATCAGTTAAATTTTTAAATTTAATGTTTAATATCACTGTTTTCTGGCCATTTCTGTCCTTTTATTAATTTTAAGGGCCTATTTCGTCTATTACAGCTTGCCAGCCCTCTAGCAAGAAGAATTATGACTCTTTACTAACAAATTGTTATTTTTCTTCCAATTTCAACTGCTTTTGGCAGATTGACAATTTCTTAGTTTTTGGCCATTTTGTTTTTGCCTTCACATTTTTTCACAACTTAATTTGAACGTGACGCATTTTGTAAGTCTAACATCCGTCTTCCTCCTTAAAAAAACCCCCCAGGTTTGTTTCAAAGGTTCCCCACTGGCCGTTAAGCGCCATTGGCTATTGCTTCATGACGTTTACTTACCAATTCTACGTCGTCTCACCTAATTGGTGAATTTTGGCTACATTACTTTTGAAATTGCACTCCTATGCATCTAATTCTGGCAACCATTTTCAGCGGTTTTTTTGTTCACTTTACTTAAATAAGGCCAATGCATGGAAGCAGGTATGTCAGTCTTTTTCTTCCCTTTTGCTTTGCCTTTAGTCTTCGCAAGACCCATTTTGTTGAGTTGTTTTAATTTACTTTATTTTTATTTTAAATTTTTTAAAAAATTTTAATTCTTTTAGCTCATAGGACTCTCCCTTAAAATTTGTATTTTTTGACTGATGGCTTTTTAGCTATTTATTTTAATTTATAAATTAGCCTAACTAGGCTTTCTTGTATAATTTTTCTAACACTTTTCATAAGTTTTACAACTGCAATTTTTTGGCAGGCTCGTCGGGAAAAGAAACGGAACCATTGAGGCTCACTATGTTGAGTTAATTTAATTCGATTTGATTATTCGCTTAAAGTTTTCCACTTTTAGTCTCTTTGTCTTCGTTTGACAAAACGCGCTAGTGGTGTTAGCTGAATTCGAATTTTATCACGCTTTTCCCTTGATAAGTCCATGTTAAACATCGAATTGGGCTAACGTACCAATTACTACCATTCCTTGTATTTTTCTGTGTAGTAGAAATGTTTTTGGTTTCTTACATGAATTTTTTTAAATATTTTTAATTTTTAATTTGATAGCTTTTTTTCTCTTCCTTTGTAGTTTTTATTGTTTTTCACGTTTTATTTTTCGGTTTCTTTTACTTTTTTAGTTTTGCATTATTACTATAGCATGGTGTAGTTTTTAACTCTTGAACTACAGTATCAAATGTACTTTTAAGCAATAGCTGTTTAAAACTTCCTCTTCTTTACAAATATTTTCAAATTTTGCATCTCAATGCGCAAAATTCTTGACCGCATAGGTCTCTCTTGTTTGAGTACCATTTTCTACTTTTATATACATATATATGTTTGGTACTGCCCATTTTCTTTAAAAAGAGTTAGAAACTAGATGTTATAGCACTTCCACATACAAAATTACAACGTCCTATGGTTAACAGCTTTTCAGTTATGGGAAATACGTATATACATTCGTACGAACAGACGTACATCTCGAAAAATTCCTTTTTGGATCCATTTTAAATCCACTTTACAATCCGCTTGAGCAACAGGAGTCCTTTATTCCCTCTATACATATAGGTGTCACATAAAATAAATCGTCCAAATTGATATTTCCGTTGAAATAGGATACCCGGGATTTTTCGCTGCTACAATACTTCTTTCGCTTCGTAAAAGGTAGAAATAAGAAAATGAGAGGAAGTTAAGGTGTTCGTGTTCCAGAAGTTACTAAGTATTTCAACTCAAATCGTTTAATCGTTTACTGCCCTTTAATCTCAAATATGGTCTCTGAAATAATTTACTGTCTTGTTTTTTGTGAATATGCGAATATTTCAAGTTTATATAATCACTAATTAAAACCGTTTTCTAAAAGCTTTTGGCAAAAGGAGATTTGAATGTAAGATCAGGAGATCAACAATTCAGAATAATTAATAATTTGAGAATTCTTTTTCGGGGGCATATATTTCAATTCATTTATGAGAAATTTTAAAACTCATCTAATTTAGCTATTATATAATTAATTTAAGTTTACAGAGGATACTATAAATTTCCATATTTGTTACACGAACACGCATCAGATAACGAAATGCGCATCTGATATTTCTTAATTTTTGAATGAAATCGTAGAGCCAAAGGTAACTGAACTTCAAATAAGATAAGTTTCTGGTTCCTTTTTGTGCAACGGAATCGCAATACTAGCAGAAAATAATGCTACTGAATATTTGTCTACCTTTCTGTATGAAGAGCGAAGTATGGCGTAAAAGGCAATCAACTCGACAAGAAATCCCGATGCAGAAGTACAATTCTTTCAGAAAGAGGAGTCTATCTGAAAACAGTAATTCTTCTGAAAAGCAAAATGCATTTGTACTGAGAATAATTAAGCAGGAAAGATAAATCCTCCAGTTTTAGTACACGAAAAGTGAAAATCTTTACATTTGTTTTCAAGGCAGTTCTTGGCTGAATATTCGTGAATACGAATTTTTTGTTCAATGAATCCATGGAGAAATTATTCGAAAACGTTATATCAGTTTCAGACAAATCCAAGTGAATTTTTCTTTTTCATCGGAAACACTGAATTGCCATAATGGAGAAAATCTAAAGCCTTAATAGAGTCAAAATTAAAGAAAATAATATGAATTTGAAAGCAGTTTTGTGAACTTTTAGTAAATACAGAATATAGTACAATGAACACTAACTAGAATCAGAGTTTATTTCCTTTTAATGAGCTGGAAGAATGCGACGATTTAAATAGAATATGTGATTTGGACTGATTTTCAAATTGTAACTAAGAACTTGCAGTTAAAATTTACATTATGTGTAGCAGAGAGATAAATCATTTATTTATTTATGTCTTAGAAACATTAAAGAATTTCAAAGTCTCTTGGTAAGTTTTCTATGTAATTTTAGGAATAGAAATCTGAAAATGTGGAAAACGTTTTGAATTCAACTTAGACGTTTTCATTTATTCCTTAATAAGAAAAGTATGAGACCTGTAAATGCAGAGAAATTATTTTCTGCTCATCACCTCTATGATTAGACAAAAATATAAAAAAAAAACTAGATACGCTATTTTAATAACTTGCTGATACTTACTTATTTTAGGCATTGTCTAAAAAATTACCGTTGAAATACTTGAACTATGAAAGTAAAACATTTCGTAACGAAGGGAAGTCATTATACCTGTGCTTTACCATTGTAAAAATATTCGATTAGTTACTTTATTTCTCATATGATTAAGAAAACTAATTATTATTCTTGTTACATGTGACTGAATAAAATTCGGATTGACGATACGCTTTCTGAAACATTCTAATGCCTGAAATGTCGTGAGTCTTAATGCTGAGACATCCTGTCTATTGCATTTAACAACGACAGACTTTTCGTTGACATTGCAACTAAAATTTGCATCTCAGTTGACAACGCAGTAGTCATGACGATCCCCGTTGACACTCAAACCTCTATGAAGAAGCATTAGGGGAGGGCAACAGTACATATCCTTTAACTGAGTGTTAATATAATAGAGAAGCAGTCACTGAGACTGTTAGAAAACTATCCAATTAACTTGATGGTAAGTTTAAATCTATGTTTACTCACTCCTTTTATTTATGACAACTATCTCAACCTTCTAGACTCTACTCCTTATTAAAACAGGAAGAGCAGGTCCCATTTTAAGGACACGGAATTACACCATGGTTCCCAAGCCAGCCTCAGCCAGATCCCCGGCGCTAAAGAGAAATGGTCATCCACCGTGCTGAGACTGTTTGGAGGGACATTGAACAGGAATCTGATTTGTGGTAATTCCCATCCTCAAAACCCTTGAATATAGATCTTAACAAACCCGATAAAGGACCTCAGATCTGAAACTAAAATAACTAGCCATTTTTAATCTTCACTCTGATTGTCTGTATCTCTGATTTCAAATGTACGAATGAGCTCTAATATTGTAAATGTTGTAAATTAGCACAGGCAAATGAGAGTATTCGCGTTAACTATAGCTCTTATCACTTCATTATATTGATTTTGAAGTGTACTTTTCTCTACAATCATTTACAGAGGAATAAGAAGGAATATGTCTGAATTTCACATAAATTATCTGAAGCAAGTTGATTTAGGCTGATTTAGTGTGTTGATTTGTCAAGCAGTGGCCTAACAAGAGCTGTTACTAAGTTTTTGTTGAGTTACCGCAAATCTGTAACCCATAAGTTGCACTAGTAAAACTTAAGTTTGGTTGTTAACTTAGGTTTACTGCACATAATCCAGTTATTAATTTAGAAATACCCCTCTTGATCATATAACATCAATTAAGATTACTAAGGTAAACTAATCAGTAAATAATGCAAATCGAAAACTGTAAAATAAGAAATTTACTAACTGAGCCTGATGTTTCAAGTTACTAAAGGTATCATTAGAATAAATTAATCAGCAAATAAAAAAGAAACTATAAAAGAAGAAGTTTTAATAAGAACCAAATTTACTTTTACCGTTTGAGATTGATTTTTCAAGTTGCTAATTGATTTCTCAAAATAAAATTCAATGGTTAGCAGCATATTCTATTGTGAAATACATAGACTCATTAAAAATGTAGTTAACTGAAATTTTAAATAACTGAAAGTTATTTCATGCCAAAAAATCATTTGCTTATCAGAATTTATTTCATTAGCAACTACTACCATTGATAATTTTATTCCACTACAAAAGACAGCTTTCCTGCTATATCTATTAATATCAATCTACAATCACTTTAATCACTATTTTATTGCTTCTAAGCTTAAATAGAAGTTTAGTTCCAGTAATTTTACCAGTATCTTTCTTCCTTTTGCTCTTGTAAATGCTGCATTCCCAGAATAAGCTCCAAAGATGTTCTATATTTATCGTTGCAGTCATTCAGTTGCTTCCATACACGTTTGTAACAGCTTTTATGTTCCAGGTAACCTGTGAGAGGAAATTAATTCACAGTTTAATGTTTCAGTTCCTTATATTTCGTAAAAAAGTACTCAATTATTAACAGTACATTTATAATAATGAAAAACCTCTTCATACCTCTCACTTAACCATTCTTCGATACTGCATACATATGCATTGAAGTTATAAAACTATTAGGTTTCATCGTGAAAACGAAAATATTTCGAAGTTAACGAACTATTCTTCCGCTCTAAGACAAAGAATTGAAATTGTATAAATTTATTAAAATCTTTATTATGCAGACATTTGAAAAGCTCTTTAATATTTTCCATAAAATATCAGAGCTCAGAAGAATAATAAGAAATTAAATTGTAAAAGATTTTAAGAGCCAAGTAAGCATCTTTTGCAAGTTAGTCTAGAACCAGGAAATCTTATTAAGTAAATATGAAGCTGTGAATCGCTGTTATAAATGAAAATTAAAAGTACAGTATGTTTTAGTCATCAAACTACTCAAAACAAATTAGTTGTGAAACAAATGTTAGTCATCAAACCAGAGTTTTATGAGTAAAATTTCAGAAAAATACAGAACTATTTATTCAGTTTAATCAAAATTTGTACATTTTGTTTACTTGTTACATTAAATTCTAACTGGCTCAAGTTTAAAAGCTTTTGCTTGATTAAGTTTTAACTAATTCTTATTTTTGTAAAATGGTGCTTGTGGAATGGCAGAAGATTTCCATCAGAGGTGAGTGCCCAAAGTATTCTAGAAATTTTGCAGTAAAAATTGCACACACTCTCTTCGTGTTCCAGAACGTATGTAATTCCTATTATTTACACTCAGCAAGATCATAAAATGGGCTCATCACACCCAAATCGTTGAACAGGAAAATGTCCGTCAACAGCAGCATTTGTGAGAATGGGACTTCATGACTATTGAATGAGATAAATTCATGACTATTGAATAAGATAAATTCCCTCCCCATAAAAATTCCCTGATAGTTACAACTGGACAGTACGTAATATCATGAACATCTCTTCCCAAATTAATTTTTTTCAAATGTATACATGAATGCATTATAGCACATAAATGTAGCAAGTGATAACATAATCTCGATATAATATTAATTATGGTGCCTACTTACGTCAGACTGCAAGTAATAACTGTTTCAAAAGAACTAAGTAATAACTTTTACAAAATTCCAAAAGGAGCAAATAATAACTCAGAAAACGCATAGAAGCTGAGTGAGTGTCACAGTGTATAATAAAGCTCATCATACATTTTATAGTAAAGAGGTCAGTAATTGTAAAAGTTTACTACAATTAGTGTAGAGTAAATAAAGCATTTTTAACTGGAGATTGTTTGAAACTTTAACTATTAAGGTCTTTCTTTGAGGGGCTTTGCCTGAGATCGAATTTGTATGTGACTCTCAAAGAAGACATTCATTGGGTATAATGCTTAGAAAATACACTGCTGGACATTGAAAATGCAACACCAAGAAGGAGTGGTCAAAAATTTATGCAAATTTTAGAGTAGACGCACGTCACTGAGTTATGCGAATGATGTGAAATGCGCAGCTCTCCGACGCACGTGAAGTAAGATATAAGGGAAGTAACGTGCAGAATGGGCAATGATGGGGGGTAGGGCCTTCGGCCCAGGCACCCTGGTGCCAGCACCATGCGACCATGCGACAGAATGGGCAATATTCGTGTCGTTATTTCTGCCAGACGAATTATCGAAGAAAGTTAGTTTTTGTCCCAGAGGATATGTGTAATAGGAGAGTGTAATAGGGAGAATGCCAGGCCGCCGTCAACGAAGGCACTTCCAGCAGATAGACGATTTTACGAGGGGTACACCTCAGGACACCATCCGCACTCTTATTGACTCTATGCCTAGACGTGTTTCTTCGTGCATCGCTGTCCGCGGTGGTCCTACATCCTACTGAGCTGACGCCGTTCTCTCTCTGTATTTTGACTATCATTTTGAAATACAGATCACTTATTGCTGTTTGCTGTCTCTGTCTTTTTTCCAAATTTCATCACTTTCTGACCACTCCTTCTTGGTGCTGCATTTTCAATGTCGAGCAGTGTATATAGAAGACCAAAACAAGACACCAAATTAAGAAATTTCACATATATTCGAGTATCCTGTGCAATACAAGAGGGAAACCAATCAAAGTATAAAACATTTCATTCAATGATACTTTATGCCATGTCGTGAGGCAAGCGAATTTTGGCATTTGACAAAACAGGAAAATATCCTGTTCTCAGGATCAGAATTGTCGCCTTTGCTGACGATGTAACGTTCATTGTACAAGGCAGCACGCGGGACCAGCTACAGGATAACTGCAACACCACGCTCAGTTTATTTAATGACCTCAGCAATAGTTTAAAGCTAGAAATTTCACACGTCAAATCCCAAGCACTAATTTTTCATAAACCTGAACAAACATTAACAAGGAATCCTATTCTGCGAATTGGCCAAAATAGATTAAAATGCGTCAAAACTATCAAGTATCTTGGTCTAATTATATATCAAAAATTTACCTGGATACCTCATCTCCAAAATAAAAAATTAATCACTCTCAAAATGGCACACGCATTAAGGTGAACGAGAGGTTACTCCTGGGGCCTCAACTCCCATATTATGAAAATGCAGTTGACAACGGTCGTAAATAAGATCATCACGTATGGGGCTGCCATCTGGGCGCTGCCAATGACGGCCAGGAAAGTTCGCACTCTCAATGCCATCCAGCGTCCATTCTTAATTAACATCACCCGTGCATTTAAAACAACTTCTACCAACGCCCTACAAGTTCTGGCAGGTGTCACTCCTTTGCCACTTCAAGCCGAAATTGAAGCACTGTCTTCCATAATTCTTCAGCTGAAAAAATCTGCAAGCTACTATGATATCATCTTCAATCCACAAGACTACGAGGATACACCACGGAAATATATTAGACACCCGAGTAACTTTCTTCATAACCTGCACTGCAACCTCAACAGCCCTCCACCATCTAGTAAATTCACAGCATATACTGATGGATCGAAGACAGAGGACAAAGTAGGCTGCGGAGTCACTATAAATTCCGGAACAAGTACCTATATTGAATGGCAAGGTGTCCTCAGACACGAAAACAGCGTATTTCAAGCTGAGCTTACAGCCATTCTGAATGCTATCAAGCTACTCCTACAAACACATACGGACACCATTCATGTGATTACTGATAGCCAGTCATCTATCTATGCTATCAAACAACAGTTCCCAAACTCACCAATTGCATATCTAATTCAGAATTTAATACTCAGCAGCAACAACAAATTTATAATATCATGGACTAGAGGTCACAGCGCTTGTGCAGGAAATGAACGCGCTGACCTCTTAGCAAAGGATGCAGCTATTCACCAAATAGGCACTCCAATCTCTATCCCGTGGCCAAAGTCAGAATTGAAATGCAAGCTGAAACAACTTGCAACCGCACAATGGCAACATCAATGGGACCCCGAAGAACAAGGAAGACGAGCATATGAATTCCTCCCTAAAGTAGATGAAAGCATCACTTTTTCATCCTACTTCCTTTCTCAGTATATCTCGGGCCACGGCCCATTTCCACTCTACTTCTACAACAGAAACAAAGCCTCCTCTGATAGATGTATATGCGGAAGCATCGGAGACTCAGAGCACTACATCTTCAACTGTCCAATAACGTCTGTTCACAATTTCCGTCATCCAGGCAACCCAGGTCTGGAATACAGGCGATTTCTAATCAAGCACCGAAAAACATTTAGTCAGATAAAGAAAATCATCGACTACCTCCACAGACAAGGACTCAATATGTGCCACCCTTAATCTTATAATCCTCTCATTCTGCAATAATTTCAGAGTGCCATTGTTATCTCCACCAAACTGCCTTCAATCTTCATTCATATCTGTGCCTTACCTCCATTTCATGATATTGTATATATTTATTATTATAAATTTTATTGTAACTCACCTACCTATAAATATTACCATCACCAACTGTAACAATATACAACTCTGTATATCCAAATGTATAGCATCTGTATGATTGCATATCACCTTTAATTCTCAATAAATACGGAAAGGTAGTACACCGGGGCAATACCATTTTTGCTCATAGCGATGATATGGTGCCCCCTGTACTTGTTCCTGTCCTGTCCTGTCCTGTCCGTGCGAACACTTGTTGCCTTGGGCACGAACCAAGTTCTTGATTCAGGGTACATGATGAAGCTGTATGACCCCACAAGGCCGAGAGGACAGCATGTTTGTCTTCATGGGCATAAGTGGTTCGGGCAGCAGAGGCTCTGTATGGCTTTCAGTAAGGCCTTCTTGGACCTATCGACTTCATATGCTCCTGAAAGTCATGTGATACCGACGAAGACGCTGAATGGACAAACCGCAGTCTTGATAGGTCATGATACTGTCGCTGTCGAATTCCGACAACACGACCTTTTCACAAACAGCCAACTTTCAAATATGATTTCCAAATGAGAAATTCGTTCTTTAATCTTCCCTTTTATACGCAATATAGGTAGTATTACTCATATCTACTTTTTGCGCTTCCGCTGGATTGTTTATTATTTGCAAGCATATATTACGTTTCACGCAAAATTGGCAATTGGCATGCTGTCTTCATTTTATAGCAATTTAATGACAAGAAGCAGTATATATCACCAGAAACAACTAATATTCAAGAATAATCACCAAAATTAACAGAAAATTAATTTCAGATAAAAAAACCTGCAGAATAACTTAGGACAATCCTATTAAACATTCTTTGCATTGAAATTTCAAGAGTTACTCTATATTAGCACTATAATAAAAACCATCCGTTTGTTATTATTAATGTTCTGCATTCAGATTATGTACTTCCTTTCGAACTTTCCTGTAATAAAAAATCCTTTACTGTTAAAAATAATTATCATATTTAAAATATATACTTTTAATATGTATTTTTATTGAACAGTTATACAGGCTTACTTACTAGTCCTTAAGGCGCAGCAAGGTCTTCTTCTGGAACGGAATCCGCAAAAATCTCGAAGCAAATACAAGCTTCCCTTAAATACAGGACTCAGCCTGACATCTTCCTTGTCAGACTTTTTGCACTTCTGAGGAGCAGATGCTACACATAAATATGCATCCTTTGCTGCACTAAAAATTTGTGAACAGATCTATAAACATATTAAAATTAATAATAGAAAGTTCTCTTTTTCTAAGTAAAAGAGAAAATGTTTATTCTGTGTTTATTTCGTGTTTACGTTTAGTTTTAAATAGGCTTCCATTTGTATATCTAGAAAAAATAAATTTATGTTTAAAGTTGTTTCCGTTTTTTTATCTAGATAAAGAAAATTTTCAAGAGTCTAAAGAAAGTTAATGACTGACCATAATCTAGCTTAGAACTATTTACCTGGCCACCCAAATTGCAACGCCAAGAAAAACAAGAGATATCACAACAAAATTTATTTAGTAGATAACGTGTTGACCACGTATCAAATGATAAAATTTATAGACTTTTGTGAAGTGTGGTTCCTTCCAGAATCAGTAGCCAGAGTAGCCGCCATTGTTGGAGATCACTGCTATCGGCATTGATTCAAAGAGACTTTGGATGTGTTCTTGGGGTACAGCAGATCAAGCACCTTCCAACCAAGTTGTGGTAGCTTGGGATATAATCTTGGTCAATCGTTCAACAACCATGGACCACATGTTTTCTATCGGCGAAAGATCCGGAGAGCGAGCCAGCCAAGGAAGCAATTCAATCTGGCGATTGACAAAGAACCCTTGGATAATGCGTGCCACGTGTGGTTGCGCATTATCCTGTTGAAATATGGCTGTGGGCAAGCCCTGAAGGTAAGGAAGGACAACTGGCTCCAACATCTCGGAGATGTAGCACTGGCTGTTTAAAGTACCGGCAATGCGTACTAGAGGAATGCGAGAGTGATATCCAATACTGCCCCATACCATAATACCCGGTGTAGGACCAGTGTAGAGGTGCATAACGCAGCTGTTCAGCATCCTCTCTCCACGGTGTCTCCAGACTCGAATCCGACCATCGTGGTGTTACACACAGAAGCGAGACTTGTCAGTAAAGACAATTTCGTTTCATTCTGCCATCTATATCCTTCTTTCATCGCACCATTGGAGGCGGAGACGTCTGTGGTTCTGCGTCAAGGGTAGACGAAGCAATGGACGTCTTGCGGACAGACCACTCTGCTGTAAACGGCGTCGAATGGTACGCGCAGACACTGGATGATGCGTTACAGACTGAATGTGCTGTGCTATGGTTCGTGATGTGACTGAGCGATCCGTCACTGCCATGCGCACTATGTTCCTGCCATCGCGTGAAGTGGTGCACTGAAGTGGATGCGATAGAACGCGTCGGTCCGTCGTACCCTTCTGCATCCAACGGTCACATATCTGCATTACAGTTGTTTGGTTTCGCCGAACACGACTACCAATTTTTTTGAAAGATAATCTACACTCTCGGTAGGCCACTATCCTTCCACTGTTGAACTCGGATACTTGATCAAACGATGATCGCTGTTTGCAACGAGGCATAATTGATCGTTTTTTTTTTAAAACCACAAGACAAACACAATTGCCGAACTTGAAATCGTCGAAAACTCCAAACCTTAAATAGCGCTTTAAAGTGGCGCCACAGGTGCGCGTGATGTGTGTCTGCGCTGAAATTCTTATCATTTTCATATCTCACCTCCGCTAATGCATGTTGTAAATTTCATGTTATTTGCATGCTTCCTTCAGTGTGTTGCATTTACGGTAGCCAGCAGTGTATATTTATTTTTCAGATAATCCCATTTTATCTATACAGCAAGTTCTTCAATTTGCAGCTCCCAAATACGAGATGGAATTCAAAATCATACGAAAAAGAATGTTCTGTATCTTGAGCGATGAATTATGAGTCACCTCTCAGCCATTTGCCAGTATGTGAATTTTGGCAGAGTTAGGAACATTTTGCAAACATAGATCAAATATTTTCTAGTGGTGAGAAGCAAAATATGTTTAAAAGTGACAGAACACAAGAAGTCTATAATTTAAATCGTTGGAAAAAAGAAGAGACCTGCTTTGTGCTTTTTACGAATTGAAGCGTTTCGTGGAATATTAACCGCCGAAGAAGAATTCACTACTAAAATCTCAAAATCACTAGATTCCAGATGCAATTTTAATTTTTTCACCAGGAATATTCTTTATTTGTCAAGCCATTTTTGGGCACAAAATTACCGTATTTAGACTTATCTTAAAACTGTATTGCCAAGAATAAATGTATTGCTGTCAATTACAAATGACTCTAAAGATTTAAAAAGTTTAAGGGCCATAATTATTGCTTCATTTCTCGTATTATGAATAAGAACACAAAATTGTTCAAAATGTTTTTATTCAAAATTCCCTTAGTTAGATTCCAGTTTTTTAAGTCTCATTTCTTTCGCCAAGTACAATGAACTCATTTAAAGTTGGGACATCCCGAGATAATAAGGGTATTTAAAAATATTTGTTTGACAAAAACATCTTTAATAAAACTTGCTCGCGCATTTGCTCCCCTTTTTTTACAAATTTTATCTATTGAAAATCAAGAGGTAAACACTTCTACATGAAGAACTATAAACTATATGTATGATATTAACTAGAAACATCTCACCGTATTCTGTATTTAAAGAAATAAAATAAAATTCGAAGATAATTCGAAATAAAGGCAATAATGTTATTTTCACTTGGCACCGTGCACTTTCCTCTGTATACATACACTGTATACATACTCCTGTCACATACACTCTGTATACAACTTTTGCTTAGATCATAAACCAGAAATTTCAAAGACGAGTGGAAAGATATATGTGAATAAATGCAGTGATATTAATTTCAATTACTCTCGCTATACTGCATGTCATGGTTTGCTGCCAGTATTTTAACAGCAATAAATTGCCTCTCTGTTGTCATGTTTTAATCTCATTGCAAAATTACAATACATTTCTTATCAGTATGACAAATGTATACTTATGATACTGGATTATCAATACATAAACAATGAGGAGTTTCCTTTTCCTTGCTTAAGGTTCCTCCAGTGGCCGATTGGTTAAGATCGCTGAATGGAATTTTATTGTAATATTCAGCAATGACAACACAAGGTGTTAGTACCACACATAATTTTTATTTTTTCGTAGATCCTACTTTTGTATCTATTTTTTCTTAGGGGGGTACGACTTACGCAACTTTACCCTATATGCTCGAATACCGTAAAAACTATAAAAAATATACACAAGTGTTTAATGTTTTACACAGAAACAGTTCAGAAACATTTTAAAGCACATGCATCTATTTACATTACTATACACAAATCAACTATTTACATTACTATATAGTCTCAAAAAGGCATTTTGCGGAGTTTCACTATAAACGGAGAATCACTTGATAAATTGTTGCGACCAAATATTATCGCGCTGTATTATATTTAAAGAAATTAATTAATGAAGAATCTGCATAAATGTATGTATATTTCTCGCATTGCGAAAAAACGACGGTACCTAGAGCCATCAGGTTTTGAATAAAGTAATCTTCCATCCGAACATGGGCACCTGGATGTTCTAATTTTGAATTACGAAATTTTATTATTATATATTTCATATTTTGTAAAACTTTAACGGATTATTGACTAACAAACTCAAAGGTTTCAAAGCGAGATGAAGCAACACTATGCAGAAAAATGCGTTTTTAACTCCAGTGAGAGAGACTGTCTATCGAAAATTATTCTAAAGATATACTGCTTTTAAATATTTTGTAAAATTGCTGTTGAATTGAATTACATGTAGTTTAAAAGTTAGTGAAGAAAATGATATTGAATAAGGCTAGAACATGAAACGATAAAAAAAAACTTTTGGGCGTAATAAAAAATCTGAAAAAATTCAGATTTTTAAGTTTTATTTATTTTTTTAATGTCTTCCGATACTATTTCTTTTAATTTATAGAGTCATTAACTTTGTAGTAACACAATTTCTTCTGTTATATTCATGTTACTATTTCTTAATCTATAATTAAATTCATTACAACAGGCTAACATATAACATCATTTATTCAAAACCAACATCAACTGACTATTACTTCATTTCAGTTCAACCAGCAACTGGTCTGTTGCCACACATATGTAACATCTCCCCTCTTTTGGAAGAGTCATAGGAATCAATGCATTACATAATTATCATATTTGGATGGTCGATATACATTACGACCTCTTCTTGTTTTATGTCGAAGAAACGATTTGAGGTTTTCCACATTGCGAAAGGTGAGATATATGTTTTTTATTTACATTTCTGGCTTTAGATTCATTTTTCCTTTTGACTGAAATTTAAAATTTTATCTATGAAATTTTTTCTATGATATTTCTTTCCTTCTGTCTTCCTTTCTAAAACGAAGAACATAACGCAATGTGATTATTAACGAGATTTGCCAATTAAAAGATTTTTTTTTTAGTCTAAAAGGGCAGTTTGCCCTGAAGGACTGTTATTTTCGTTTTGGCATTTTGCGTTGGTTCACTATAAATGTCGGTTCACTTTTCAAATTTTTGCCACCGAATATCAGAATCCTGTACTGTATTTAAAGAAATTAAATATTGAAGAATCTGCATAAATGTATCTATGTTTCTCGCAGTGTGATAAAATAACAGTAAATAACGGTTCGGGCGGAAATGAATAACATACATTTCCACCCGAATATTGGCATCTCGAAGCCCAAATTTGGAATTTGTTTTATTATATATTTCACATTTTGTAAAACTTTAACGAATTTTTGATTAACGAACTCAGAAAGCTTTCAGGTTTTATTATTATTATTATTATTATTATTTATTCATTCAACAACGATTGTAAACGGAAGGTTTTTATCTTCATTTCATTTAAGATCTCTATCGTGATTTTCTTTCTTCTCCTTTTTATTCCCTTCTGCTTTTAACCGCAATACAAAATCGACTTCTTCAGTAAAATTAAAAGTAACAACAGCAGTATTGTCTATTATAATAATTTTCTTTCTCTAGTTTTGCCTGTCAAATCTCAGCTTTCTTCGAAAAATGTAGAGTTTTATGCCTTTTTTTCAAAGAACATCCTATTCGCTTTTCTATAGTTTTTGTTTCCGTTCCTTCGTATCATTCATTTCCGAAGATTTATTCGTGTAATTTATGATTTTAACCAACTTTTCTTAAACACTGATTTAAAAAACATTTAAGGGCTTGATTCTGTAGCGACCATCAAGTTGCGAGTCATGACCCATTGAAAGAGTTTTCTAATAGAGCTCTAAATTAGCTAAATCTGCCTCCGGAGACAGCTTGTTATACTACATCTATCCACCCTTGTTCAAATAATTATCCATCTAATGTTGTTCTTCTGTCTATATAAAAAAATACTGAGGTTTTTCCAATCCATCATTTCACTTTTTATTCCAGCAAATCTCTACTATTAAATAATGTAGAATCTGTATGTATATAGGTATGCATGTATGTTTATATGTTCCTCGCATTGTAAAAAAAAAAAAAACGGCGGCACCTATAGCCACCAAATTTTGCACACAGATGGTTCTCTACTTAACATGTACTCCACGAATCCCAAATTGTAAATTTCAAATTTGGTTTTGATTTATTTAGTATTTTGTATGAATTTAATGATCTTTGGACAGAAAACTCAGAGACATAAAAGCTTGTGTTGCCATTCTGCAAAGCTCAAAATATTTATGTTTGAAATTTATTTAAAAAACTCAGGAGGAAGAAAAAGAAGTGTGCTATCATTCGGCAGAGCACAATGTATTTATCTCTCTAATTTATTCAAACTGTGAGGAACGGCAGCACCTACAGTCTTGCATTCGAACATGTACAAAGCCTAATTTCAAATTTTCTTTTAATTTATTTCATATTTTATGCGAATTTAAGGAACATTTCATTAAAAGAGATATTAAAGTTGTATGTTGCCATTCGATAAAGCGTAAGATATTTATGTTCCACATTTAATCAGAAAACTCATTCACAAAAGAGAAATGTGTTGTCACTCGGCAGAAGCAATATATTTGTCTTAAATTAAAATGAGTGACTTAAAAGGAATGTGTTGCTACTGCCCAAATTAAAATACACTCTCCTCCAAAAGTTAAGGAACAGCATGTTTTTCAAAGCTCACCATTTGTCAGTAACGTTTAAATTCACAGTTCACATGCATGACACTAACGAAGTTTAAGAAAATATATGCAAAAACAATAGCTACCACTTTTATGTTATATAAATGAATACTTATATAAGAACTGGAGAAAAAAATTCAAAAATTGTAATTTTTGTTCACGAGTGTTGATCTTCAGTTGTTATTACAATTTCGTGGACAATATCCAGGAGAGTCTATCAATGTCCAGAAGAAGACATTTGCCCGATTCGTTGAGGTGGCGGGCGATCGGGTGAATGAAAATGGTTTGTCACAAGCTGATGCTGCTAGACTTCTTAATGTCTCTCGTAGTGGAATCAGTTTGAATCCGGGGATTCAGTATCTAGAAGACATGTTCTAGGCATACCTAGACTTACAACACCTGCGGGAGACCGTTATTTAACTTTTTCGGTAAAGGAGTAACATTACTGTGCCTCAGCTCATGGCAGATCATTTAGTGGCCACCGGAACACGAATCTCAGCTACTACAGTGCGCAGTCGCCTGCACAATACAAGTTTGTATGCAAAACGACCAGTTGTTTTTGTCCCCTTGAACCGAAGATACAGAGGTGCTCGTTTATGTTAGGCAAGAGAACACGTCTTCTAAACCAATCTACAATGGGCGTCTATTCTCTTTGCAGATGAGTTTACTGCTTTAAGTCCTCCAAGTCGTCAGATGAGCTTGAACAAGCATCATTTCATGTCTGGTCATTACTTCCCATTTCACTGACCGACAACTTAATTGACAGCATGGAACGTCGCTGCCGCCAATGTATTGCAGCTAGGGGTGGACAGATTTCTTATAGCCCATTTTTCCTAAAACACACTAGCATATACTGTTTCTCCAAGAATGAATTTCTCTGCCAAAACTACAATTTTTTGTTGCAATTCGTGTTTGGGTTGAACTTTAGAAACATTCTATGTCGCGTTCATTAAAGAACTGTTTAGTGAACATGTCCTGTAAATTTCTTGTTTCTAAGTTGCTTCATTCTCAAATTAGACACAAAAAACATGCTGCTCTTTAGCTTTTGAAGGTCAGAGTATTATCTTCCACGCGGTCGTAGCACCAAAGAGTTCAGATAACATTTGCTTTTTCCTTAAATATTTTTTTACTGTTAATTAATAAACTAAATAATTTAAAAACAATAAAGACAGCTTCAACTATTGTTACTTAATAACTGGACCAGTGAAATTACATTAGTTGAATTCATTAAAATCCTTATAATTTTCTTTCCTTACTATTTTATATGACTGGTCACGTAAATGCTTTCCGTTAAAAATATTAGCAGCCCTTGTAAGTTGCAACTTTAATAATGGTGATAAATGCATGGAAATTTACCAAATTTTCTTGCACGAATGGTTAATGATCATACCATTAAGAAAACAAAGCTCTCCCTTCCAAAAAAAATGCCGTAATCCAAGTATCGTCTGTCTGGTCCAAGTATCGTCCCATATAAACTTACCTACATGCTTCCAGAGATTCTTCCAGTGAATTGTAAATGTAGAATACATCAACTTGTGTGAACGCTTTCAGTTCTTCAAGACATCTCTGATATTTGTCACATAAGCCTGGACCTTTCTTAGCATATATACCTATAACAGTGTTTTGCATTAACAAGGGACTGGAAAGTGAAATATTGCACATTTCATCAACAAAATTTAGAGAACAAGTTGCCAGCTTTTAAAGGTTTTAAATTCAATTATATCTCTGCGTACTGTTAGTAAGCATGACAGTTGCAAGGAAATAAAGACATTTCTTCTACCAGCTATTAGGATGTATTCGTCATCATATCATTTAAGCCGTCTGAACACGTGAGCTCAGGAGCACAGTTAATTTTTCAAAATAGTTCCGTCAAAAATTTTGATGTCTCTACATAGCAGCTAATGATACAGAGTTTGACATCGAAATTTTTGTTCAGAATTATCTTAATTTGGAAATCTGTTTGGTATCTTGAATTCCAAGCAGACCGTTGTCGAGGCTGGGAAAATGAGATACTTACGTCAACTAAGCAAATAAAATTGGACACAAAATTAGAATATCATAAATTATAGAAATGAAAGTTATAAAGTTTAGTCGTTTTAGATATCAAAAATCGCAAGCAAACTTTAGATAGACTGTGAATTCTCGCTAAGTCTAAAATAACAAGAAGGCACATCCTGGTACTTATAACTCGTTCTCTTGTGGTGACATAACTTAAAGTAATAATCAAATGTAAAATTTAAATTCAAGTAAGCTAGTAAATGAAGCTACACAAATCAAATTAACGCAAAGTTGTCTCACAAACCTAACCGGCATAGATATTTAAATATCGGCAATTACTGTTCAAGGTCGAAGAGTACAATTCTTTCATGAGCTAGCAGCAGCTTAGTAACGTGGCTTTGAGAGGCAAAATACACTCTTTCTTGCAATTTTAAAATCTCAGCTTAAATACACCCGAGCTAATTTGCATTCTGGCATGGAAACGGAAAGAAGTGGCAGCAAAGGTCTAAATCATAATAACTAGTTAGTTTAACATGATATAAAACGGTACAAAGTAATAAAAAGAGCTAGTTAGAGGATGCAATTTTGAGATTTTCCTTGGGTCTAATGAGAATAGGCATAAAGTCCACGTTAATCCTCACAACGCACAGCAGCTCTTTCTGTAGATCGAATTTCTGTACGAAAATTAAAATTAAGGAGGGCGGGATAAGCTGTTGAAGAAAGTGGCATCGAACATGAACATCGGTGAATTAGAAAGAACTTAGCTTTTTAATTATATTCGTTTTAAAATGAAAGAATATACTGTGGTTTTTAACTACGGTAAGAAAATATTCGTGTAAAAAGCTAATTTAACACAAATGCGACCAGTTCTTTCTTAGAAATTAAATTTAGTCAACTAAATTCTGTCAATGGAATTTAGCTTAAACCTATTTTTAGCTTTAGAACTCGGAACTCTTGGTGGAAAGAAATTACCAGTTTCGTAGGTAGAGACGGGTTTAAAAAGAAATGAAAATTTAATGGTCATGAAAACTTCGTATAATATTAGCAGTAACAAAACCTTTTTATTACAACTTACAATTATTTAAAAAATTAGAATTTGTGGAATACCGAATCACGAAGACGATATAAATTGAGCTTAATTACATATAACATTCCGATATGAGAAAATTTGATTTTTACTATAAATTTCATATAGCACATTTTCATAGTATAAATAACAGCTATAAAATTCGCGTTTTACTCAAAATGTGTTCAAGCTTGTTGCGATCGGGTTCGCTAAAAGAATCGCCTTTTAGAAAATACGAAGAGAAAAAAAAATGTATCTGGCATCGACGTGCTCAGCTGATTAAAATGCTTGTTAATATTTAACAATGGCTGTATTCGGAACATTGTACGCAGTTAAGTTTTTGATTACTTTCATGAGTTGATTTATTTTGTGAACACTGTTGCCCAAAGTTTGAGTTATGTTGTAAAATAAAATAATAAAATAATTGATCCACTTTCGCTTAATCTTTATTTAGTATTATTTATTCATTATTTAATTTCTTTTAATATTCGTTTAATCTTGTCGCCAAGTTTAAAAATGTAAATACAACTTTATAATTGGATTTATTCTCTGTTTTTTAATTCTTCCATTCTCATTCCCATGCAGTTCATACCGAAGCACGTTTCACGCGTTCACTTATTCGATTCATTGGAGAACCGGACACTTACATATGCAATAAGTTTCACGTTTCTTCTCTCGAAATTATTTATGGTTCCAAGCCCCCAAAAATTGCTATTTGAGAATTCCATCACTTTCGCTTAGGCATCTGGCATCTGTGGTAATTAATTTCTGATTCTGAGTCATGAAGCTAATTGTAATAATGTATTTATTATTGAAATACCCGCAATAGAGCAATGCTGCAATAATGTGTTCCTTACTTTGTCTCAGTTGGATGTAGAAAAATCCAATTGAGACAAACTGACGTAGAGATCGTCAGTTTTAGGCCTCTACGCGCTGCTGAATGCAGTCGGGAGATTTTAAGAAGCTATTTTGCATTTCTACGCCAAAGCTCTGAGCTTTTTAACTCTAAAAATCTGCAATTTTTCCACTGCGATGCAAGGATGATGTATGACACACGAAACAGTTTGTTGCAAAGCACTTGGAATATCATTAATGCATATGCTTCCTAGTTTTAAAGAAAATGTGAGTGATTGTGTTTAATAACACTGTAATTGCTTATAGAAATGTACTTTCATCATTAAATGACAGCATTATTGTAGACTGTTGATCATTTTCAGGCAGCAAATTTTTACATAATCTCTTAATCACTGAGGGCCCACCAGCGGCCAAGAGCTAAAATCGCTAAGTACTGGTAGTTCCAACTGGATTCGATTCCATTCGAGTGGACTGACTGCCCTGGCGTTTTCGTGGTTTTTCCCATGTGTAACGTACATACGAGCCAGTTTTACCAAGACTGTCTTTCGCGAAAGGCATTCCTCCGTTAAGCAGATAACCCTAGTGTGCTTTGCCATAATCAACTAAACCTAAACCAATCAATGCAAAAATAATTTCACTCATTGCATACAAAGTTATTTTTTTTAATTTGTGGCTTTATTAAGAAAGGTAGGTAGTCTTCTATAGCAAATGAATCTGTAGAGTATTTTATGTTAGTTAACCAATAATTATGATTTGAGGTTTCACTGTAACTTCTCCTTTCCATAGTCCTTACCAGAGTTCAAATTAACTGCACTTGAAGCCCAAGGTTTTGAAAGTTTTAGATATAGAGCTTGTGATAGTGTCTCTTACAGTTTATGTTATGTCATCTAGTTCTGCTTGTGAATACCCGGCTTGTGATAGTCTCTCTTACAGTTTATGTTATGTCATCTAGTTCTGCTTGTGAATACCCGGCTTTAGCCATTTCGCTAGCCGACGTTGAAATGTGCCATAAAATACTAAACAGCTTAAGTAGACTAAATTGTGTATTTCTGGCTATTATGTATTGAATCTGAAGTTCAAATTATATAATTTTAAATGTCCACAAGTGGCAGATTTTATTTGTACGCACTAGTTTTTTTTTTTTTTGTTCATTTAAAGATTTAGTAAAGTAAATTATTTAGTAAATTATTTACAACCTTCTTAGAACTTTGTCATAATATTTTAGACAGAGTCATAACTCGCTTGTCAGTCTAATAAAGGGACTTAATTTCTATACAACCTATAAATCATGAGACGTTACTTCATAACAGAGAGCTGCTAGATAATTCTTTCGAAGCCTACGTTTATCTAAAACTTATATTTTACATACTTTGCTTTAAATACATTTATGGAAGGTTTATGTAAAACTATTTCAGCGTGAATAAATGTGGAAGTTAAAGCTTAAAAAAATTAATTCATCTTACCCTGAATGGTTTGTAATTTATTATGAAGTAAGAAACAGTATATTGGCATCCATATGAAGTACGTTTCAAGTTTTTGTTGAAATCAAGCTTTTCTATGAGAATATGACTGATCTAGTTTGTTACTTAACGATTTTTGTTCCCGTTTATGATAGTATTATAAAATTCCCATCAAATAATTTTAAGGCAATATATCTGGCATACAGGAAAATTCCCTCAAATTAGTCTTCTAAATTCCTTAAATTAAACTATAATTTTTACTCAAAACGTTTTAATACATGAAATTCTTATTATTAAGATAGTAATTAAGAATTGCATAGCACCACATCTTTAACCATTTTAGTGTTAGTATTCGCGGAGATTATTAAATTAACTTAAGATCTCAATGGCACTAAAAATCCTGTAGTATTCTATTTTAAAATCTACAATTAGGTTTGATTTTTTTAATTCTACGCCCGAAACACCTAAGATAAAAGTTAGCCATTAATTTAATTTTCTGTAAATAATGGAAATTTGGTCGAAAATTGAAAATACACACATATACTGAAATACCTTTTCAGAAAGATTACGTTAGATTTGTGAGTTATTTTAGAACTTTCTTAATAATGGAGATTTCTAGGCAAACGGTAAACGAACCCATACATATACTGAAAGATCTGTATTGAAAGTTGTTAGTTTTATGAGCTTTTTAGACTTTCTTTATCTCTCACTCGCCTAAAACATTTTTTAAACAGCAGTCCTGAGAATTAGCACCTCGAAGAACGCGTAATAGGAATTTACAGAGTTCAGTTTACAGTTTCAAGAGACGCCATTGAGTTTTAGGAGCTGCAAGATGGAGTTCTAAAGGATGTAACGAAAACTCATTTCAAAACGTCTGATGGAATATTACAAGGTGGCTTGAATGAGGAGTCATAAATCATAGTATACTTTGTAGAGGAGAATGTATTTCCTAATAGTAAATTGTTTTATTGAGTGGATGGACAACGATCAAACAAAACCTGGATTTTTAGATATAAAAAATTTAAAACCACTGTTTTAAAGTTGATTTCAATTCCATACTAATAATTCAAGAATAAAAAAAAGATATTTTCAAAAATCTTTTGCTCTTGAAGAATAGGGAACCGTGCCAGATCGCCCTTGAAATCGATAGAATTTAGGCAAAATCTACGTTATACTGAGGTTGCTTTCTTTCCTAATTTTAAATAACATATTATTTACGAAATACTTTATAAGCTAAAATGGAAATATGTTCCATTTTTCTGTCCCCTCAATGATGAAATCCTTGTGAGACATGTTTTCTAACCCCTTTTTTAGAATAGCTAATAAAATAAATGGAAAAAATTTAAATTAATGAACTATTTCTTATAGTTTAAGTTTGAAACAAAAACATATAAATCTTATTTCTCTTGAAGATATTCAGAGTAAGAAGTTTTACTATCAGTGATTCTTGGCTGAACTAAGACATGTCTTAATACAGAATCGTAACTATTTATTATTTGAAAATTATTCAAATCTCCAATTCACTGGAGATTCGCCATTCGAAAACGTGAATCATTGGGCATTTTTCGTTACGCATATCTTTCTAATTTTAATTAAGAAACCCTCGAACTTTTTTAACAAAATTTTAGAACTAGTTCTATTGCCATCCAGTAGAAGTGATCACTAAAAATGTAACTAAAGATGTGATTTATCCTAAATTTTCTTGAATCTGAAACTTCAAATATTCTTCAGACTTATTCGCTTTTCAAGTCTCCAATTTCTCTGACTCTCTTCATTTGCATAAGGATATATATAAGACGAATAAAGGAAAAAAATTACTATAAAATATAAAAAACGTTCAATTCATGCAAAATTAATTAAAATTCTGCCTTTAAAGGGAAACCAATTTAAGGAATACATTTTCTAAAAATATAACTAAATGAAGAAAATAAAATTCAATAAATCATGCACTTACATATTAAAACCTCTGCAGCTTTCTAAGATTTATTTTCTTAATTTAACATAAAATGTTTACACAACAGTCTAAATTTTTTTGTGTTTTCTTGGAATACTTTTAAATTGAATCAAATATAGAAGAGAAAGGAGAGAGTCATATAGAACAGAATCCCCGCTATGCAGCAAAATAATTAGACATTAGTGAAACCGTTAAGTCAATGAAATACCATAACTAAACTAACTTGATATACCTTCAGTTAATTCAGATGGGCATTTCAAATGTATAGCAATAAAGTAAAATTACTTACCTAATAAGAAACACATGTAAATATATATGTGTCGCATTCTGGATGAAAAATGAAAAATTGCACTTATTCTCCGATATGAAAATATTACTTTTCTAAAGCCCACATTGAATATTTAGTGGTGGTTAAAATGAAAGAAACTTGACTTTTTACTGTTAGGTATCTCGTGAACATATTTACCACTTTTTGACGATAACTGTCAAACGGAAGGAAGCTGAAAATGTGTAAAGCTTGGAGA
>KK121164.1:137060-148239 GCA_000611955.2 Stegodyphus mimosarum
AAAGAAATATCCTATTTCTTAACTACTTTCACAGAACTAAGTAGCTATCTACTGATCTTAACCTTAACATAGAGCAAAGTAACACTCTAGTTCCTTATAAAAAGCAAAATTCGCTTCCTTTTTCCTTCAAGGAGCGCAACACGTCAGTCAAGGTGGGGAAATATAGTTTCTGAACGAAAAATAAAATATTTTATAAATCTGCTTGCTACAAATGTTGTATTTTGGAAAAACAAATTAACATATTCTTCGGAAATTCACATATTCTGTGTATCTAAATGTAAATTATTATCTCATTGATAAAATATACGCCTTAAAATATTAAACTGTGACATTTGATTTAATATGGCAAATCTTATTACTTAACCACTGACATTTGCAAACATTTCCGTTTCGGCTGCCTTTAGGAGATTTAAAATAACTTTCTCAAAACATAATTTAGGTTAATAAAGTTAACTAAGCCATTATTTCGAATAAAATTCATCTCACATTATATTATCTCAGAATTGCTAATAATTCTCCTATTGTTAAGTGTCATTTTATAAAAGTGTTCTGTACCGATTAGTCAAACAAGTTTAATTACACCTGCATATTCAATTTGCTTTCGAGCATTGTACCTTTCATGTGTTCGTTGATCTAAAGAATTACAAATAAGCTTTCTTTTATTTTACTTTCCCTATTTTTTTTCAAATTAGTTTTTGAGAAACTGAAATGCATTCTGATTACTGTCCCTTATTTTCACAAAATGCGGGTGTTTTTTTTTTTTTTTAATAGTAGTTCGTTTTATGTCATCTCATTCCATTTTTAGATACTTCATGTGCTGCATAAGCTGCAGCAGAATTTAGAAATTTCTAGCGCCAAATACTTTCATAGTGAGTGACAGTTAACAGATGTTCATATTTCCGTATTTTCTTTTCATGTCCTCTGCACGGGAAACAGTATTTGATATAATACTTGGCAAAGCAACAACCTTGTGTTTGGCGTAGATTTTAGTCAAGCCGCTTTTGATTTCGAGGAAAAACATATACAGATCCTTGTTCGTCAGGAGCGAAGTAGGCTCTGTAGCATGAAGCATCGGTCTAATTTTTATAGCAGAGATGGATATATAATAATGTAACTAAATTTTGAGGACATTTCTAGTGTAATAGTCAAACATCGGCTGAATGGTTTTTAGGTTTCTTCTACTGCATCGTAAGTTCGATAAATAAATGTAAAAAGTGTTAAATTGCATCGGAAATTCAAAAAATTTATGTTCATTTATCCAGTCAGAAGAGTTATATATAAAACATAACAGATGCTAGTGTGTCCGCTCTTGATTCTGGAAGCAGTAATGTTAGTCATATAGCAGTGTCGATGTTGAAAAAGTAGTAACTACTGTAAATAAGATGGGGGGGGGGAAGAATCACATTGCGAAATAACTTTAGATAATAAAAATATTCCGATTTTATTTTTTCAAATAGCACATAAACATGCATTAAAATCAGCATAAATTATTATTTAATAAAATCACCTGTTGAGCAGTGTTTTAGACATCTCTTTTTCTCCCTTTTGAATAAGTCACAGAAAGAATGCTTCGCTCATTTCGTCTGTCATATTTTTTCATTATTTTTCTCTTCGAGTCCTTCCTTTGAAGTAAGATCAGAGTGTCAAGGTCCTGAGATCGAATCTCCCTAATCGCTGCTTAATTTTTCCGAACTTGTAATATTTTTATTAGTTCTTCTTTTTGTTTCTGTAATTTTTCTCAAGTCATATTGACTTCCTTTTTTATTTTTCCTTAACGTCTTTCATGCATTTTTTCCTATTTTTGCTCCCTTTTATTAACTATGATGTGGAGGTAGAGGGTTCTTTATCCTAGGCACTCCGTAATAACTAATCCTTGGATCCTTGGATCAGAGTGTCGCTTTGATTTGTTTATTTTTAAACTCTAGTCATGAAACTTTTCTCGTGCCTAAACCAAAAGCCATATTTTGCATTACAAGTAAGCTTGAAATTATTTGATCTTTCCATCATAACGGCTCAGATTTCGAATTCATATGAAAAAGGGGTTTTTATAAGGCTGCTGTAATGAATTAGCTATCCGATGAATTAATTAAAGCAAATTAAATTTTTGATAAACTATTAAATCCGAAGTTAATTATACATCGCTTTCATTTTATTCTGTTGCAGAATACCCGCGTGGATAATAAAGAGTTTGGTGAAGACCATATAATGTTCAATGCTTCTTTACTTTAATAGAAGAGTTATTTTGAACAGGTGAAGCTGAATAATGAACATACATACATATAAACATGGAAGCAAGTTCGGGTGGACTGTTCATTAGAAATAAGTTCATAAAGAATAACATGAAAGATGAACACACTTTAAGCTTCCGTCGGTTATAGCCTAAATCATCGCAGACGAAAACGTCCTGCTACGAAACATTGTGGAAGAAAAGAAAGCAAAGCGAAAACATCATGATACAAAGTATCGTGGTCGGAAATAAAGCTGTTTAAAAACATCGGCGTCGAAAATAACATGAAAAAATTAAAGTACCTGCAAATCATCGCATGACGATAATATTGCGTACGTGCGTTCATTAAATCCCAAATTGACATACTCTGTAACTGATTTCGTCATAACTAACAAATTAATATCCAAAAAATTGATATCACGCTGTACATGAAAATATTAACGAAACTTTAAACGGAAACAAAACAAAATATGATTTTCACTAAAACAATATCAGATTAATAAATGTGAAAGAAAATAATTTGATAATTAACTAAGCATAGAGGTAACCTCATGTCCATATTTATCTTCCTTTTCTAAGCATTTTTACACTGTCTTTTTCATAAAAAATTATCAACAAAACTTTTTAACTTCTTGATGACCTTTGTTAATTAATTATGTAAATTTAAAAGTCTATTAAGTTCTATAAGTTGCGTTAATTTTCTAATCACTTTCAATTGTTAAATGCTTAAGTTTAATTCTTATTTTTTTAAGCAAAAATTTATTACTTCATTCAAAAATATCAAATACAGAAGTAAAAGAATCCTTATTTCCTTCTTGCGCTCCCAAATCATTATGCGAAAATGGATTTACAACTTTTAAAACCTGAACACGCATATGTGCAGTGATCTTCATTCGAAGATTTGTAGGTACTTTGTTTTTTATCGCGATATTTTCGACGACGATGTTTTTAAACTGCGAAGTTTTTGTACCGCTTGATTTTTGGCCACGATATTTTGGACCACGATGTTGAAGAAACTGCGATATTTTCTCTTTGCTTTCCTTTTACCCACGATGTTTTGTACCACGACGTTTTCGGCTTGCCTTGTTTTCTCCTCGACGTTTTCGTCCGCGACGTTTTCAACGGATAGGATATCCTTCCGTCAGCAATCACGTCACGCAACTCATAAAACTAAGAAGCATTTGTATACAGTGAACACTGGCTACTAACATATCTCCGCACTTCAGTTTATTCTTGTTGTGGAGACAAAAGCTTTTGTCTCCACAAGATTAAAACTCGACACCCGCAGTAGCCCATCTGCCACTGGTGATTAAATATACATCCAATACCTGTCCTTTCCTGTATTGCGCATATGTGAAAGGAAATACAAATTTCTGACACATTTATTGAGGTGCGGAATGGTTAAAGCATTTTGGCTGAAATATCCTTGTGAATTAATTGGGTTTCCGCGGTATTATGAGTAACTGGGAGTGTACTTATGTCTTAAATAGTATGACACTGATACCTAAAAAAATACTCCTTTGTCTGATTTCAAACTTTAGTAAATATGCACCAGGCCTTTACAAAACTCTATTACTTTTGCCGCTTTAGAAATATGATTAGCAAACCTTTTCCTTTTTTATTACTCTGCTTTATATGCTCCATTGTTAAGGTTAGACTTCAAGAGTGACAACCTGAATTTGAAAATGTTTTGTTGTCATCTGCAGCTTTTAACCTGTCTTATCTCATGCAATATAAATTTATTTCATTAGTTTGAAATAAAATAGCGAAATGTAAGCTATTTAAGGGTTCATTCTCAGTGTGTAGTTTTCTCTTCTGAAGTAGACCACTGGATTAAATTTCATTAAATGCATATTAATATCTGACTGTTTGAATCTATTATGCATTTCCTGCTTCAAAGGTGTTTTCATTTGCTAATTTTTGTTTTTTGGTAATTGTACACAGTACTTAAATTCCTGATATTGCAGTGTTCAATGATTCTGGAGAACAAAAACCGAAAGTCGCCTCTATTAGGTTTTAAAGTATCCAGAAAGAAGTGCTTTCTGGGTATGTAACGCAAGTACGAATTACAAATAAGTTTGTTTAGAAAATTACCAACAAAATGTAACTTTTCTGTATGGCAAGAAACTCTCGTGAATTTTACTGAGGTCCACCTCGTGCTACAAATTTTTATGAGAGGCAATTTTTGAGTAAAACATTGTTTTATAGTGTTTAGCAAGGTGGATCACCGAAGCAGGTGAAGAATGATTACATTCTAAATTGCCACAAAGAATTAAACTCAGAAAAATAAAAGTTTTTACCCTAACCAAAGTACTGAAAGAAATCACCGTGAGATTTCAACAGCTTCCATACTTTTGTCATACCTTTCTTATTGCGTCGAAACAATGGGATTAGTTTCGACCATTTTCGCTAATAAAGAAGTATTTCAGAGTTTTATTTCCGTCATTGCTAGAGAAATCGAAACAGGAAAGTGGAAAGACAGCCCTTTTAATTTTTTTTAAATTTATTCTAAAATACAGACTCTAGAACAAAGTTATAAATATTGTAATACAACGGACCACCCTGGACGGCATTAAGTTCTAGGTAAGCCACTGAATGCGTGCATCAAACTAAAAAAAATTACTGCAGATTTATTTTAATTGTAATCTCTATCTGTAAACATAAGATTAATTGCTTTGTAGAGTGATTAGACTTATTTCAGAGCTGGAAACGTGGAAAATTAGCAATGCCCTCTCCGGGAATCGAACTCCGCCCCCCCCCAATTGCTAATCGGACGTGCTTTTAACTACAGTACGAAGGTACGTACTAAGGAGAGAAAAAAATCAGTTGCAATTTAGCGTATTCAAAATTTATTACTTTCACCTTTTACATGTATATTTAATTCCATTTTCGAGAAAAATAGATTTATGACAACTATGATGTGAACGCTGTTTGGTTATATGTGTTTATACAATCCTTAAAAATCGGAATTACTAGTTTCAAACCAATTTTTCTATTTTTCTACCCCTGCATTCATTCACACTCTGTTGATGTGGTAATTTTTTTAGAAGTATAGAGACAACAAATACGTTACACATTTTCTTGACTCATAAGTGAGTATTAATTAAAAATTAAAGAAAGGCCTCTAAAGCTTTTAATTTAAAGATGGTTTGATCTTGCTTATTGTACACTATAATAGCACTAAACGCTTCACAGCTTAATAATAGGAAAAGAAAGTACTTTTATTGTATGATATATGAAGACACGTACATAGCTTTTTTTTTCTACAATACACTAAAAAAATATGCTGAAAACATTAAGTGAACGTACGTATCTATGGTTGAGCTAAACTGAGAACTTAATATTTGAAAATAAGGCACAAAGCAACAAGGATCCTAAGAAGCAAACATAAGAAACAGTCGTTGAACTCGCTGTGTCTGGTCGGTATCCTTTGACGTATTGAGGATGAGGTTTAACTGATCCTGTGTAATCTGAAGTAGGAGCTGTAACATCATAATCATCTAAAGTGGTCCTTCGCAGGAAAAGGCCTTGGTCTCTATAAGCTGGGTGGCAGTAAGCAGTGATCCCAATCTTGATGACATCCCCGAAAATTTCTTTCAGCAACCCGAAAGGCCTTTCTCCACAACTCTGCAAATTTTCTTCGATACATTGCGTCGTTTCAGTGACAATCCTGCAGGAAAAAAAAAGTAATTGTGGTATAATATTTATAATTATTGGTAGGACTAAAATTATATTACATTGAATGGCAACAGTCATTATTTGTTTAAATATTGTTCTTACAACGTAACATTTGATGTTCTCTTTTATGTGCAGTTTTAGTTGATTAAATCTTCATTTCACCCTGATTTATTATATTCACTATAGTTGTAAAATATAGAAGGTAACCCATTGCCATTTAACTTTTTAAAATTTCGTATTTCAGTGAATTTTTTATACTTAACATAGCAAACAGATCAAAAAACGTCACGAAATTTTATGTTTTAGCCCAAAAGAGCTATTAGCCTCGAAACATGATTTTGCCTTATTTCACTTTTTTGCCATTTGGAAAACAGAAGTTGTTATTACTTCAAATTTAATCTGTCTGTTATTAATTAACAAATTAAACTATTTAAAACCAAGATTTGCCTATTTTAAAAATATTATTTTTTGCATTTTAATCTGATTCATTTAAATAAAAATACATTTAATTCATGATATATCTAATTAAAAACATAAAATATTTTTACAGAATTACATTAAAAGTTTTTTAACGTTTTAAATACACAGAAGATACATAACGTTCCCAAGTTAGTCTAAATGCATGTTCATCTAATATCCTGTAAAACATTTCACTATTCCATCTTATCATTTCTATTGATAATTTCTTTTGATAAATCTCATTAAACTTTAAAGAGCCCTCTTGGGTGATCGTTCAAATCTGAACCCTTCCAGGTTTTTATTATTATTATTATTATTTTACTTTTTCCCCTGCGGAATTTTATTATATCAACTTTTTAAGCACAGTTAAGTCCAAAATGCTAAAATAATAAACAATTAGCAGGAGGGATAGGTGTAGTGTAGGCAAAATTTTCAGAATTATAGTTTTGATGGTTAAACTGAACCTACTTCCTCAGCTGCAACAGTGAAAATGGCGCAAAAGAAGCGCCTTTATACAGAAAACTTCGAGAATGTTCTAACTGAATGACAGGAAACGGAGCTTCTAGCGCCTTGTTAACCGAAATGTGAAAGACAAGCTACTAAGAAGTAAATTCTTGATAATCTGTCGTTAAAAGGGGTTAGAATTGGGATCATTAAGCAGAACCGAAAGAATTTTATGGCTGAGAAATACCTCTAGGTGAGCTTATTCACCAGCTTTTTCTGAAACTGCATCTCTTACGTGACAAATTTCAAAGCTGTTCACTAAAACTGCTACCATTATGTTCAGCGAAAGCATTTTGTAGAGACATTAGGTATTTTTGAAGCAGGAGTATTGAAAAATGAGCAACGCCTTCGCCGGGATTCGAACCACGAACCTCTGGAACACGCCCCCAGCGTGCTGACCACTGCACAATGAAGGCATGCGAAGAAGGGGGAAGAAATACCTTATATCCTTCTCAGTTTTAAAGGGCGACTGGGGGTTAGAGGACCCAATCGCCAGATCCTGGTGGTGTAGAATCATCATTTGTTGCCCTTTTTTAGTTCGGGCGCCACTTGTAGAGACATTAGGTTATTTCGAAGCAGGAGATCAAAAATAAGCAACGTTTTCGCCGGGACTCGAACCACGGACCTCTGGAATATGCGCCCAGCGGGCTGACCGCTACACCACGAAGGCATGCGAAGAAGGCTGGAGAAATACCTTATAAGTTTATGCATAAAAGAATAAAAAATGTTTCATAATAAATGCTGAATGGGGCAGCCAGGAATAATGAAACTGACCTGAAAATAAGCTAAATCGAATGGGCAGTAGGAAAAGATATCACTGTAGCTATCACTTGCACATGCTTTCGCGAATTATCTTTCTACAATGCTAACAATACTGGATAGTTTCTGTATGTCTTGACTTGAAGTAACCATTAAAATCGGAAATCACATGTTTCCAGGTCGGGATATTTGTGTATTCTTACTTATTATGCATATTTATTGTACTATATATTAGCTATTCATACTTATTATAGCATTAATTCTAACAACAAAGAATAAAACTTCTCCACTGATAGCATGATAAGGAATTAAGGAAAACAGTAAAAGTATTTTTTAACGTGAAATTATTATATTAATTTTTGAAGACCTTGTGACACACCTTAATAAAAGAGTAGTTCAATGCAATTTTTATTACTAAGCGTGTATTAGATATGGCATTATTTAACCATAAAGAGGAAAATTTTAAATTTCGTATGAAAGGACATAGTATCATAGAAAACATATTTAATTTTACACTTTATATTATAGGAAAAACTGCCAGTAGTCATTCATCAATTCTGAGGAAAAATATTTTATTTTAAAAGAATTAATCATTTTTTATTTTTTCACTAGCCGCTGCTCGGCCAGCGTTCGTCTGGCTTTTAAGTGTACCACAAAAATGCCTAAAGAGAACACCAAACATTAAATTTGAAAACTGCACAGAATTTTACTCTGCAGAACAATTTTATCGAAAAAGAAACAAACCACAACGGAAAAAAAATTCAGTTAAAAATGCATTACATATAAAAAGCATACAACGAAATAAGCAATATCCCTTTATATAAATATTAATTATCCTAATAAATAAATTAACGAACTTCCCTTTGCAAAATCTTAAGAACTCAAATGGTATAAACAGATTAAGAACTTAAACAGATTAAAAAATATCATGCAAAACTTTTTTATAATTAAAATAATATATAATTAAAACATAATATTACAATGAAATAAGCAATATCCCTCGATACAAATGTTAATTATCCTAATAATGTAATTAAACAATTTACCGTTGCAAAAAGAAACAACTTTTTAATTTCTTAAACTTTTCAGTCTCTTAAAAACAGTAACATAAGAAATACGATGAAAAATTGTTGCCAAACCGAAATTTTTAAAAGAATGAAACTATTCAAAATGATGCAATTTCATCAAAAATCTATCAACAACAATAAGAAAGGAAAATTGTTGCCAAAACTACATTTTAAATTATCTGAGATGTGAGAAGTGTATTCGGAAGCTTCATTTAAAAAATTTTAAAAAAATATAAAATATTATTATTTTTCCAAAATTCCTTTTTTAAAAGGAGTCGAAAGGATTAAAGTTCAACGTGTCCAAAAATCAAAGGAAAATAAACAGCACATTTTTTAAAATAAGTTTTTTTAAAAAAAATTCCGCCGAAAAGGTGTTAAGCTCACCTTCCTAAATAAATTCGTATTTAATCGATTTATTGAAATACGAAATTTATTTTAAGTTCGTAAAATAGCTAAGTGTCTACGCTTCACGTCGATGTAAAAATGAAATGTATAGAGTGAAATCTCGCTTTCCTGTAGCCCATTATGTCTCAAAATGACGCGATTTGGTCACAAAACATAAAATAAAAAAAATTCGAATTCGAATTTCGAAAAAATCTCTTCGAGGTGCACTGGCTCTTGTGTAAATACACCTATGTACCAAATTTCGTGGCCCTGGGTCTATTAGCTTACTCGCAACAAGAACGAAAGACACACAGACTCTTTGTTTTATTATATGTAGAGAAGAAGATGCAATGAATCCCGTCTATATGTTTCTCATTTATACTTCATTTACATTTATGCGTCGTTTTGTCTTTGTCCCGATGCATTCCAGTTCCTGTTAATATTAAAATGTTATTCATTATTACGACGTATAACTTCGATTATGTGTTGTTTTTAGCCTGATTTATTTATTTGACCCCCAATAAAGTTAACGAACTTATTAAAATAACTTATTATTTTATGTGATTCCCAATAAAGTTAACAAAAAAATTTCTTCACTTCCTTCAGTAGATTTTATTCATCTTACATTTACGAATTCATTTAAATCCATAATGTTTCTACTTAATTTATTCCAATCATATTCTTCCCGACATGTTTAAAATACTTACATTTTAGCGTAGCCTTCAGTAATATCTTACTCCTTTCATTTTTATGTTGTTCAACTAACAGCTCTATGATTATTGCATCTTTTGTTTTATTATTTATCCATTTTCCGTTGCGCATATTAAGCGACACATTTTACAAAAGTGGCGCAGGATATTTACTTTTTGTAAAACAAGAACTGCCAAATTCCTTTGAAGATTCAACATTTCTGCAAAACTAAAAGCCAATCCAAGACTTTTTTGCGAATTTGTACCTGAGATAATATGAGAATAGAACACATGAGGTGCCAGCAGTGCACTTAATTTTTTGTTATATTACAGATAATTTCAGTATATGCTCAAGAAATAATTATAAAACCCTTAGATTCAAGAATCTTGCTTACTAAATTATTGCTTGCTTTTAAAATTCTATTGTCATAATTCTTGATGATTATTTTTTTCGATAGATGGCGCTGCCTCCTCGCGCGTGGTTCTACCCGAGAGTATAAAAAGCCGTTACTCAGCTTTCTTTCCCCTTCTTGTATTTTGTTCTCCTGATGAGGAGGGACCTGTAGCTCCTGATGAGGAGGGACCTGCCCTGGAAATCGATTGAGTGTTTTTAGTGAATGTACGCCAAATACAAGGTTGTGTTAGCGAATTTGATAATCTTGCTTATATTTGAAAGAAAAGAGCTATGATTTAAAAAATGTAATGCCTGTTAAAGTTTTTGTAGCTAAGCTCAGTTTCGAGTAAAATAGGTCGTGCGCATCCGTCAAAAGTATGAACTGCTGTAGTACAATTAATTGCTGTTATTTTCAGAATCAAAACCATACTTACTATTTTTCCGAGTCTACACAAAACAAGCTATTTCATATATGATCATTAAATATCCACGAAGCATAAAGTAAACAGTATCACTTATTATTCAGTTATTTGCTAATCATTTTTACTAAATTCATTTATCATAATATTTTCAAGAGACTTATTATTTTGTAAAATATTTCTGAAAAGCATACTTGCAAGTGGTATTTCTTTTTTCTTCGTGAGAGTCAAGGACTAATTCTATTTGAGCCAAGTCAATTAACTGTTTGCTGCACTGAAGCAGAGGCCAAGCTTTCTCTTCAACACATTTTGCTAATGCTACAAAACCTGGAAAAAGAAAATAAAATAATATTTAAGGAAATGCTGGAAAACAAAATCTAAGTCGGAAATATTACATCCAAAACGACTGGATGAAGACAGATAAAAAAAAAACATCAGATGCATTATAAAATAAATTAATATTTTTTTCCAGCTTTCTTTAACAGTAAGAAATCGTCACACAGTTATATGAGATATTTGATGCGTTCCCTTTAATATTCTTGAAACTAATTTTTGGTTCTTTTTAACCAATATATATGGAATATATATACATATATATA
>KK121164.1:148259-221044 GCA_000611955.2 Stegodyphus mimosarum
ACATACGAAGGTGAGGAAATGTGATCATACCCAAATTATTGCGGATGTTTTGGAGAGTTTTTCCCTTGATAAGTCAACCCTCTTCCGGGAAACCGGCAATAATTTACTTGCTTTTCTGTCTTGTACGCTTCTAACTTGTCTTTATTTATGTATTATTCTTTTCCTTTTTTAAAATGTACGATTTTAATGCATACCATTACAAATTTTAAGCTTAATTTAAGTTTGTTACAAGTTTTTTAATAGTTCTACCACAATCTTCTTAAGTATTAACTTTTCCTAATTTCAGTTTGCAATAGCTTTACATTTCCATTCCTAGGAAATAATCATAAATATTAAATTAATAATTATATGTATGTATGTGTGTGTCGGAATATGCCTCTTAAAGTGTTAAGCGATCTTCCGACTCATTAGCTTATATCGATTATCTTAGTTTATATCGTTAGGTTGTATCGATGCAGGAACGTGAAATATGTGCAATGATCTCTTCGGAATTCAAACTCCGGATCTCCCGAATACGCGACGAGCATGCTTCCAGCTACATCACGAGGGCATTCAGAAATGAGGGATAAAATACCCTATATAACCCTCCCACTTTAAAAGGGGACTGGGGATTAAGGGAGCAGTCGCCATAGCCTGTGATGACGAAATAAGCTGCGTTCAGACGACGGTATAAATGGCATAAGTGGTTTAAGCCTAGCTGCGTTGCCAGGCAACCAGTCTGTGCTACGTCACAAAATCTGGTTTAGGGCTCTTGGCATAAAGTTCGAAGTTTTCAACTTCATGCCGACTTGGGATAAGCGTCGACCAGTCAGAACGAACGCGCGAAATCTGAATGGGAAAACAGAGCGGGAAAGCTGTAGACACATCCACGCATGCATAAATTTAGCTTCTCTAAGTGGATGTGGCTTAGACCCTGTGTCACAGGTGTGAACAAAATTCCCGTATTTTATTCCTTGTGACTATGCCTCTGTGACTTACGTCGCCGTATGAACGCAGCCTTACCGTCCACCATCTTTCTCTTCGAGTACCACTTGTAGAGTCATTAGGTTATAGGAACTTGAAATATATGCAGTGCCCTCGCTGGAATGCGAACTCCGGACCTCCCGAATATGCACCGAACCTACTTACAGTTACGTTACGAAGGTATGCCGAAAGGAGGAGAGAAACTGCCTTATAATCTCCTTGTTAACTACACCAAATGAACAAGAAGAAACTGGCATATTAATTAGTATAATTAAAATCTCATATAAGAAGTTACAAAATTTTCAAAGAGAAAAAAAGGAATAAGGCAAATTTTCCTTAAGAAGGAAAGAATATCGCAAATCATCAATATGTCTCAGAGCAAATTCTAAAGCACCAAAAAGGAAACTCAATCCCAAAGCAATCGTATGACTCTAAGCTAACCGCCACAACGTTCTATGACCTGTGTTTATATATTTTTAGAACGATTTTGGAGCTATTAATTAATGTTTAAACTGTAAAGAGTATTTTTTTAAATGCTCGATTTGATAGACCTTTTTATATATTGTATGTTTGCATTGTAACTTCCATGCTAGAAGGGCCTTTTACAACATTTCCAGGGGGTATTGATTTACATTCCTCTTCCACGATTTTCCAGAGTCCATAAATTGTAGTGGGCTTGCGCTTAGCTCTTTTCAAGAGACCAAAGGCTCAATGAACCGTAGGTGAAACGTTAGGGAACTTCACGGGAATACCCTGTAAAATTGACTTACGTAAATTGGTTTGGGTTGAGCCGCATATCTCGGGAAAAGCTGATGACATTACGTTTCTTAGCTTTTTTAAGTTGTAAATTTTCGTTTACTATTTTATTTATTGTTGTTGTAGATGTATTTAAGACTTTGCAATTGATTTCTGTATATGCAGTTTTCTCTTCTTACCAAATATTTAACTTTAGAAACGTTAGAAACAGTACATACTTTTTGCGGGTATTGGTTTGGAGTCTTTTCGTCATGTAGAGGTAATGATTGGCGGTTTTTCTCTTTCGATTAATAATGTTGCTTGTTTTGCACTTCGAAATTTTAATGCCATAAATTTTACAACGTTTTTCAATTATGGGATGAAAATATTTTACTTCGGAAAGCTCAAAAACATATCCTTCAATACACAGCTTGTTTATAATTTGTTGCCAGAAAGTTTTATTCCAAAACATTTACTTTTTTCTAATGTGTTTTATCGTCCTAAAAATGGATAAGCATCCTCTGTATTCATTAGGATTGCTCAGAGAGAGAGAGGGTGAACACTGCTGCACTCTCCATAGAGATGACATCCGACCTAAGGTCTTTATATATATATTAAACGGATTAAGCCAAACCAGTGGTATATTTTTATTCAGACTTAGTAAGAAATTTCAAAATTTACGTGATTTAATTTATTATATTTCCTAGAGCATATTGAACTTTTAGTACTTCGAGCGATAGGTATAATTTTTGCTCTGACACTTAACAGAAAGATAGTCTTAATTACGTATATACAGATGTTATACCACACAGTTATTATACAGTCCACAAACTCAATAAATTTTTTACAGATACAATAGAATATATTAATCATAAATAGTTTTGAATTCATATATGTATAGATAGATATATATATAATCTTAGTATAGTCAATGTTATATAAACAGTGAATAGTGTATGGAATTAGGCATTAGTCCATAGACATTAGACAAGCTTAAATATTATATTTTGTTCTGTTTGTTTTGTTCTCTGAAGTGGAACTCCAAATAAGGATATGAGGCAATGAAATCCTGTAATGTTGAACTTATACTGGAATGTTGTTTCGGAAAATAGGAGCTCGAGTACTTTAATGGTGACATCTCATTTGTCATCGTGGACATGAGGTTTCGAAATCAGTACCAGGTCTATGGAGTGTTATTGAAAGACTTTAGAAGCTCCAAGTAGTTGCAGGCATACTTTTCGCGGGTCATATTGTAAGAATATGAGGTTGAAGCTTTGCTCTAATTGTTAATCTATAGTGCCAAGCATGTACTTATACTCTCTGTTGCAGCTTTGCACAGATCGCTGTTTTGTATGTATGGCAGTGTCATTAGTTGACTTCATGATTAGTGGCATAAGCAGTTCCTTGCTCTTGATTTGAATGCAAACAGTTGAAGCATTTGACTGCTTCCTGGCATTATTTATTTGAATGGCAACCCGAGAACTGCATGCAGGCAAACGATGATTTACAGTAAGGACCTATATGCACAATGCTTTGGCAGTTATAACAACGTGTGATTTTTACGTATTTTGGTTACAAGCAGGAGTTAAAGCCTATATATAAGCGACCTACATGAATAATTGCCTCAGTATAATTTGGATTAAATTTGATGATTCGATCTTCTTTCCATCCAGCCCGTGCAGTGGTGTTCTGTGTTGAATTGCATCTAAAGAGAGTGTAGTTAGTGTAGTTAGTTACTGCAGTGTAGTTATTGAATAACTACACTGCAGTTATTGAACACCTGTAAAACGCTTTGAGCTTGCAAGCAGTAGTGTGTAATTTGTAGTAGGAAGAAATAGTTTAGTAGTAATTGTTGTAGTTTGTAGTTTGTAGTAGGGATGTGTAACAGAACGGATGTGTTTGTGCGAATAGTCCATTTATGCAGTAAACCCTTCTAGAAGATTCGAGAAGAAACGTTTTTAGGGTTTCAAAACTGTACTTTCCAAAATCTTTAAGAGCACTACCAAGATGAGAAATCTCCTGACGTCGTTAAGATTTGTTTCTGCCGTATCTCGGAGTTTAATTGATTCGAATTCTTCGATTTTCATTCTTTGATTCGAATTAAAAGATCTACAGTTTAATGCCCGAAATAAACACTTACAAAATATTAAGTGGTCACAAACCCGATTCAACAAAAACACAGAACAAAATTATTTCCTTAAATTCACAAAATTAATAAATAAATAAAAACACTACACAACACTACAAAAATACATTAAAATTTAGATATAATCAAGAAAGCACAAACATTTACATAAATTTACAGCAGTACTAATTTTCATAAGCATTTTATGAAACGTTTAAAACTTTTCATTTTTATAAATTCTTTCAAATAAAAAAAGAACATTCATAGTTTTTTTATTCCGAGAAATGAAGAGAAAAAGAACCTGGAACCTGTTATCATCCGTCAAACATCCGTGAAAGAGATGCATACGGAAGAGGCAGTGTCTGTGCTTGGGGTGGCATCTCTTTTGGTGGACGCACAGACCTGCATGTCTTTCCAAGGGAAACCGTGAATGCTGGGGTTTATAGAGATGACATCCTTGATGCTTATGTGTGCCCATATATGCCGGGGCAATAGGCGATGTTTTCCTGTTACAGAATAACAGCGCAAGACCACACAGGGCTCGCATCGTAGATGATTATCTTCAGCAGGCAACAATTAGGCGCATGGAAGCCAGCTCGACGGACTTGTTTCCAGGCCAGCTTGATCCCCGGACAGCTCGATCAAACACGTTTGTGATGCTTTAAGGAAACGCCTAGGTGCTCTAAATCCTCCCCTTCAGACTCTTGCCGCGCTTGTCCCAGACTGCTTTGCAAGAGCAATGACTCTCGCTTCTATGAAACTGATAGACCGCTTAATTGAAAGCATCACACATCTCTGTGTGTGCTGATAGAAGCTTCTAGAGGCGATCATATTCCATATTGAAGGTACTTTTCCTATAACAAACTGACACCTTCGATTTGTTCATTTTATACATATGCTAATTTCTATGCTACTATAATTGTCTGGTAATTTCTTTTTATGTAATTTGATACCTTACTATGTGTTGTATATTGTGGGTAAGTTTCATAAAATTCTACATGTAACTCTTTCAGTAATCGTGATTTTTGTGATTTTTCCTTAATTTATGATAACCAGTGTAATTCACTACTTACGATTTTGCTCTGCGCATTCTTCTCCACTACAGTGTCCTGGTATCCTCTTTGTGATTGCAAATATAATGCCTTGAAAGAATTCATGGACAACCGGTGGCGTACAATTTTTAATGCAGAAATTGGCAAGCTCTAATTTCCTATTGAAATAAAAGGTGAATACATTTTTTGAACAAACAGACAATACACAAATTATATTTTACTCCTACAATACACTATCAGCGTTAAAATTAAGGATTAGTTACCCAAATTAAAATTTCGATTTAAATTCTTTGCATCAATAGACTAATTTTTTTATATCGATTGGAAATCGATGCTTGTCAACTACTGAAGTTTAAGAATTTTTGTTCAAAAGAAGTTCCTTAGCCATTTTAAAAAATAAGCTTTTAATAGCTTCTTTTCAATCAGCATCAATGAAAAGATCTTCTGAAAAAGTTCTGAAATTTCATTATGTCAGTCAATAAGGTTCGTGACCCGTGGAAGATCCGACATCAAAAAATCAAGAAGGAAAGAAAAACGTTCAAGGCGATTAAAAGAGGCAGTTAACCCTTTGAACGTGAGATCCGTGAATAACGTTTTCACTTTTCATTCTTGAATATACGCGGGGATCATTCATAACATGTTGGCATAAACTGAAATTTTAACAGGGACTTTTAATTGGAACTAAAAAACTGGGGGAAAGGAATTTTAGTCGCCTTTAAAAACAACTGAAAATTATTAGTTTCACGTCTATTCTGTAACAACTACCATTACATTCGGCTAATTTCATTCATTCTTTTTGTAATTTGATACGAATAAACTTATTTTAATGTAAGTTTAATTAGATCACGGCATTTTTTGTACTTTTTTACAGTTTTTCTGATAAAATTATTTTTGTAAGCAGTTTAGTCCTTTTGTTATTTTTTTACATGATCCACGAAATTGTATTTTGAGTAATTAGATCTGTTTTAGAAGAGTTGTTATGTAGGAGAGGAGTTTCTAATTTTCAGAGGTGTAAATAATTTAAAGAATTAATTTCAGTGCTTCAGCTAATTTGAAATGTGCAGAATCATAAATATTTTGCCACAAAAAAAAGTGGATTACCTCCTCTTCATGAAGTTTTGAATCTAACAATAATATTACTGCTTCTTTATTAATATTTTTGTGCATTTTTATTTTTTCAAATTACAAATTCGAATGCGGCTTCGAATTAAAATTCAGCTGAGTCCAAGTTAATGTAATTGTTTCCACCAAACTTGATTTGAAATTTTGCAAAATTGTTCAACTCATTATCACACTTTGCCCATTTTTTAATTTAAAGTAGTAAATAATTGTTCTAATTATACAATACTAGCGGAAGAACCCGATGGCAGTTACGTTAGATTGAGAGTAATGCATCTAACAACAGAAAGAATGCTACTGCTGTAATCCTTCTCTAATAGCGAGGCAAAAAATACTATTCATTAAATTAATTTAATCATATATTTTTCAGTCTGGTGCGATATGGAACCCACATAAAGAATTTTGATAGAAAAATAAGCTAATTCTCTCTCATTATAGAGCAATGACACGCAGTTTTTGAGGATTTTCGTCTTTTTAATTAAATGGTCGTAAAAGCTCAAGTCCCATCCAATATTTCACCTATATTCAATTTTTGTCGATTAAATGTGGCAAAACGTTAATCAGAATTGATCAGAAATCAATAACGTGAAAAAACAAACACACAAACATTTTTCTTTATATAGAAAGAGATTTTGTAAAACTTACAAATTTTTAATTAACAGATTCTACGATTTGAAAGCGAGTAGTAGTAACACTTTTCGAAATAAAGCATTTTTACCTTCAATGTGCCAGACTGTTGCCACTCGGAAAAATGAGGGCGAAGATTAGCGCTTTCGAAGTTTGGTACGAAGATGGGAATAGTCGAAATGGCTTCCCACGATTTTTTGGAATAGGGAGTAATGTATTTAATGCTTGGCAACGCTGTTTTTATTTCATCGTAAAACTTAGAAATTTTTTTATTAACAAACTCTAGGATTTGAATGCGAGCAGTGGCAACAACTTTCGAAATAAAGCAGATTTTCATCTCCAGATTGCGAGACTGTTGCCACTCGGAAAAATGAGGGCGAAAATTACCGTTTTCCAAGTTTTTAATTAATATCTCTGATTTTAAATATTTTTGTTATCTTTTTTTTTTTTTTTTTTTTTTTTTTTGGAAAAAAGTGGATGTTTATTTTTTCCTGGACACAGAAAAGAATTGTAGAAAGTTTGTTGACGGTAGGTTATAGTAGTAACTGAGTTATTAAAGGACAACTCAAACACACAGACTTTTCTTTACATATAGAGATTACACTAAAAAAGGACAAAAAATGTTTTAAAAAAAAAGAAGGACTTTTGCAATACTGATGATGTAGAAAGTAGAAAGTTGAATCTGTAATGAAGAGCAAGAATTTTGATTTTGATGGCGTAGAATGCTAAAATGCCGGTCCACAAGGAATAGGAAACTGGCAGCTGAGGCAGATAAAATCATTTCATTTCAATAAACATGTTGCGGCCACAAACAACTTGGTACATTATTTGTGCCTATTTCCATATGTTTACATTTTTGATAGATTTGCTACAATAAGAGAGCAGCAGACTGCAGTCTACTAGGCTGAAGAGTGGAAAGCGAGTGAGTTATGTTTAGGATAAATTTTAATTCCGACTGAATTAGTTTTGGTTCTCAGTTGGCATTTTGATTGGATAATTATTACTGCTGTAAAATTATTATTGGCTATTTGAGTTTTAGTTCCGTTTACATCATCAGAATTATGTAAGAGTCATATGACATAGATTAGTCTCGAAATGACGCAGTCTAAAGAGAGATTACTATTTTTAGAACAGACAAAAGAAACTAATTTATGCTACTAATTATAATATATCTTTTGCATATTCTTTACTTTTCTTATATATATGTGTGTGTGTGTGTGTGTTCATAATGTTTGTTTATAATACATCTTTCCTTAAAGAAAATTTGAAGTTTATTACTAATTTTTTGTCGGATTTTATAACACTATTTTATTTATCAATGATGTTACAGAAACTGGAAGTTCATTTTTTTCAAACTGACGTAAATGAACATCAGTGGGCATAATTGTTCTTCTCTCCGGTTCTTCAGCTGTTATAACGACCATTCATTACAACGACCGGTACAAAAATTTCCCAATGGATGAAGGTATATTAAATATGTTATAGCGACCACTCATTATAACGATAGAACATTCTACTTCTTTTTTCTCAAGAATGCAGCAGGTTGTTATAAAGAACGTCAGCTGTATCAAAAGGTTTTTTTTTGTAAAAGTAAGCTAATAAATAATCTTAAAAGAAGGTGTATTTCATAGTTTAATAGGATATTACAAAACGTGCTCATAAGTTAATCAAAAAATTGCATTTTTTCCAGAAACTGAAAAACTATAAAGTACCTTATTTCATTTTCAGAGAACCAAACATTTTCTGACTTTTAACAGAACGAAGATGATTTTACGCTCAATTCATTTTGTAAATTTTTATCGTCGAATTACTCGTAATATTATAATTTTAAAATTCTAACCTATCAAAACATGGAAAATAATTGTTTCAGTTTGCCTCGCAAGTTCAGTTTATTACGAGAATTAATTAAACCTTTTGAATCACTGTGGATACTGATATTTTAAAATGAAATTCCAACATTACCAGCACTTTCAAACGCATTGAAAAAATTGATAAATACTGAATACTGATAGTGTAATTTAATTAAGTATGTTTGTCTGCAGCTAGCTGTATGATAATACTTCCATTTCTCAAATATAATATTATTATATATACAAATTTTTCAATGAAAAGATACAAATAGTAATAGTAATAATATTAATAATGTTCTAAATAATTATAATTTAGCTTAATTTGCTGTTGCAATAATAATTAATATTAAAATCAGCAAATTAAAGGAAAAATATTACTTACCTGAAGAGCATTTTAAAAGTAAATTTCTCAAAATTGAGAAGCTCAGCGCCACATATTTTGAGATTACATTTCAAATCATCGTCTGCACTTTGAGAATCTGTCCGAAACAAAAATTCAAATTAATTTAAAGGTATTTCTATAGCTTTCCTAGAATAGTGAATATTTCAAAAAAGATTTCATGATTAAATGTCTCTTAAAAGTTGGTCGAAAGGCATGAATGAGATGTAAAAGATACAATCTAAAACGATAAATTTTTCATACTGCAGCATTCCAAGTTACGTCATTTCCTATGCACGTAAGAAAATTAAATATTTACACAAGGGAGAAATGGAAAATGAGGGGGCAAAACTTTGGATAAAAGAGGGTCCATCTTCAAAGAATCAAAATTTTCCTAGGTGTTACTTTTAAATTCTGAGGGCTGCATAGAAATAGTGATAAGAACAGCTACATATACAAGTTTTCTAATTCAGAGTTCTAAATGATTACTGTTAGAAAAATAAAAACAGAAGCATGGACAAAAGCTTATAAATCTGAGGTTAAAGCTGACATATACAGACGCTGTTCGCACATTTTTTAGACGATTTTGGTAAGCGGTAATAAAAACTCGTTTGCTGCAAACGAAGTAATTGCAATTGTACTATGTTTTTAAAACTTAAAATTATCGTCTGTGGCTTGAAAGTTTTGTTTTTATTCAAAATGGCGAATTTAACAAAACAGTGGTTTGAAGGCTACATTTACGCTCTTTCCAAAGAGAAATATGCATACTCCGTTATCCAAAAACGATGTGAGAGTCATGGTTTTGTGATATCTAAAGCGTCGATAGGTAATATCATCAACAAGAAAGGAAAACACGTCAAATTGGAGCCTCAATTGGGACAAAACTTCCAAACTAGTATCCAAGGAAAAAACGGACATCTTCGACTGTTGCAAAAGTACGTTGTTTAATGTTAAAAGAAAATCCCGTTAGACAAAGGACAGTTGCAAAATCATTAAAATGCTCGGTGTCCACTGTAAACAAAATGATAAACGTTGATTTAATTCTTAAGAAAGCGAAAAAACGCAATGTGCATCGTCTTCTTCCGAAGCATATCGCTCTACGCAGGACACGCTGCAGAATTCTATATGAGAAACACTTATCCAATGAAAAATGGAAAACAATTGTGACAATAGATGAAGCTTGGGTGTATTTAAATGATTGTAAAAAAAAGAGCCATTTATTATCATAAAAGGGGAGGAACAAGTTTAAGTACATGGTGCAAAGAATAGAAAGAAAGTTTTTCTAAGGGATTCGTGATTGTTGCTGGTTTTTCTTATAATGACAAGTTAAAAATAAAGAGAGTGCAAATAAATGTCAAGATTAACTCCAAATACTATCAGGAACATATTTTATCGCCAATTTTTCTCAATGAAATACTATCGCTGTGGGTAACACAGTGCTATACTGTGGGTATAGCACTGTAATACCATACTGTAGGTAACACAGTGCCATCAGTCTGTGAGAACACAGTGCCAGTCTGTGAGACTCCATCGGGACAAAGCTAGCAGTCACACATCAAAATCCACTGTTAATTTCCTAAAAGAAATGGAACAAAAAACTAATATCAAGGCCATACCCTTCACTGATATCCCTACTAAATATCCCGATGTGTCACCTATGGATTTTTGTGCTTTCGGACTTTTAAAAACTACATTATCCAAACGTTGTCCCAAAACTCTAACAGGACTCGAGAGCTGTTCGGGAGGAATGGGATAGAATACCTCTGGGATGTCAAATAGAACATTTAAAACACAAGTATTTTATGTAATTTAGTTTTGTGAATACAATATACATCGTCTAAAAAATGTGCGAACAGCCTCTGTAAAACATTACGAATTCTTTTCTTATTAATACATAGTCTGGCGTTAACGTCAACAGCATTTATTCAGTGCGTAGTTCAATTCTTGTCAGTTGGACTCACTACCCATTTTTAAACTCTACTATGCTGAATACTAAAGTAAAAGACATTCCACAGAATAGCACAGACATTATAGCACAGAAGCTTAAATTAAACACAGGCAACACTACGATCCTACCTCAACCTAAGAATCTTAGATCAGTATAGATCTGCAAAAGCACATTCATTTTTCAGAAACCTGTTCACCAAATGGGAAACTGCAACAATTATTGCAGCATGAATTCCAGTTTTTTTTATGCGAAAATATCGTCATGGAATTCCAGACGGTATTTATAATAAACAAATTTAGATTCTATCCTGGCACACTAAATTTATTAACCGGGAAATTCAAGCAACAATGACTTTTTTAATGGCTTTGCTCAATCAACTTTTCTGTAGACAATAAATACTCATTTGCAAAACTGTTGTGCGGCCCATATTTAACTATCCTTGGTCTGTACAGCAGTTCACATGCGATTCGAATTTGAAGAAAAACAGCAAATTCAAAACAAATTACCATTGCTAACTGATTTCTAAGAAATAAAATACACCAGGATTTAAGTTTCATAAAAATTACAATTATTTTGCAAAATCTTATAAGAAATTCTTGAAAGATTGGAAGAAATCAGAATCAAATGTTATATTCTTATAATCTGTATAGAAATATCCTGTGAGTAAATTAAAAACTCAATAGGAAACGTAAACCTCAATGGCCGTATAAAGACGTTTCCATAATTATATGTAAGTAAGTTTTTTTGATTTTTTCTGCCTTTAGATATAAATTGTGAACTCCCTTAAACGAAAATTCCCACATTTTTGTTTAAACCTAACACGTTCGTAGTTTTTACAAGATTTTATTTTTGTTTCTCTGTTTCCCACACACAGTCTGTTCGTTTCTGTCAAGATTTTAAATTAATTTTTCTGCCCTCTTCTATTGACCCAATGTAAGTGAAATTTTTACTTATACATTTTACAGTCCTTAACAGTATTTCACAGGAATGTTTCTTAAATTCGATACAGGTATTTCTTTATTTAGTGTTGAATATTGCTCATAAATCCTCCTTTGATAGTCAGACTAATCATCATAGAATTTTTCTTCCGCTTAATCAACTGAGCTTTGCCAGTTTTTCAAAAATCTTTATTTTTTGAAGTTACTGTACAAATGTTTAGGTTATGGATTTTCAAATAAAATTGAAATTTAAATGAACTAAATCTAATCTTACACCAGATTAGAAATAATAATATTTCTACTTTCAAAGGTAAAGATTTTGTTTTATTATCATTTTTTGCTTTCGACAGATTAAAAAATAGAAAACAAAACATATAAAAAAGACAAAAATAATGGCTCTTTCAAAGTTTAATATGATTTATCAGCAGAGATTATCGACAGGCATGACTCAGATGAAATAGCGAAAAATTTCCTTGGCTATTAGATGAACACGCATTTAGACAAACATCGGAATGTTCTATTATCTTCTGTGTATTTAAAAAGTGAAAAAATATGTAATATAATTTTATAAAAATATTTAATATTTTAATAAGATATACCATGAATTAAAGGCATAATTAATTAAGAAGTCAAAAAGTAATATTCTTAAGAACACCATCGTTGAAGAGTTTAGTGTGTAAGGTTTATTCTAATTTTATTAATAGTTATTTTAAGTTTATGCATCTTTCCTATCACTTCTAGTTTCAGCTTACAATTTCCTACCAGAATGCAATTTCAGAAACGCGGTTAATGCAAATGAGTAAAGGTTAGGATTAAAGTCGATGTTTCACCGACTTCGAGAGAAAGCCTGAGTTCCTGACTAGCGCGTTTGCCTTTTGACTACGTCTCTCTAAGCTATTGCTATGCCCTTGTTTTTCTTCGCCGACTTAATTAAGATTTAGGGGCCAACTACTTAGAAGTTTGATAGCTTTGGCTATACCTTTCAGTTAGCTTTAGTTAAGCTAGTTAAGTTTAATTTCATATTAATTTAAGTTCAAGTCCAAGTGGAGGCTTTGCTGTACACTCCGAGTTAGGAGTTGATTGTATAATATTTATTCTGAGAAATAAAGTAACTTAAGAAAAGAATAAAGTGACTTACGTCTCTGTTCACACACTTAAATTATTATTCGCTTATTAGTGTTTGTGGGGTTTCAAAGATTGAACACTGAATTAAATAAAGAAATACCCGACAAATTTGTTAATTAATAACAGACAAATTATGAAGGAAGGATATCGCACTTTTTCCGAATGGAAACAGACTCAATTGAAATGTGAAAGAACGCAAAGTCATGTTTCGAAACTAATAGCCCTTTAGGACTAAAATGTGTTTTTATGATACATAGTTATAATAGCGTCCGAAAAGATAAGAAATAATTTTGTTTAGCTATCATAATATTCTTGGTCATGTGTAATTAAAAGTAAATTTGTCAGACGAATCTGATTTTAAGGCCAGTTTACACTTCTCAGAGTGAGCTCCGAGTGACTTTCGGCGAGTCCCTCGTCCGAGCGTCTCGAACCGAGTACCTGTACTCTGATACCTGTACTTATCACAGTACGGACCTGTACTCTGATAGATCGTTTACACCAATCAGAGCGGACTGACACCTCGCCTCCGTTTGTTTACGAAATGGATACTGACGTGCAGCTTGCTGTGCTTGAAGTTTAAGAAGCAGTTTCCAAGGAATTAATTTCTGTTCTGGGGCGGGGGAGCAAAAGAAAAGGTAATCAAAACGTAACTGTGTAGCTCGCCGTGATGAATTGAAATCATTAAATCAACTTTTAAATGAACTTAAGGGCGAGGACATCCAGAGTTACAAAAACTTCATCAGAATGGGTGAAGGATAATTTGAATCTTTATTGGAAATGGTCACTCCATTTATTCAAAAAAAAAAGGACGTTCCTTGGAGATGCTCTGCCAGGAAAATTAAAACGCAGATAGCGCTTCGGTTTCTGGGGAGGGGTGAATCCTACAGTTCTCTGCAATATTTATTTCGAGTGTCAAAATGCACAATCAGCATATTTATCCCAGAAGTGTTTGAGATCATTTTCTGTGTATAAGGTTGAGCGAAAATTATTAATCTTCTGCTTGAACTTTCCATCACCCTCGGATTTTGACATGTTAATAATAGCCTCATACGCCTTCTGTCGGCGATTTTTATTTCAATACTTCCGACTGATCGTTTGTAAATAAAATCTGATTTATGGTTCAAATAAAAGGGAAAGTTTATAAAACAAAATTTCAAAATTCTAGATTATATTTTATTAGGTGTAATTGGCCATCAATAGAAACTCGCTTTTCGAAATTTAGATCAACAAAATAAAGTTTGCCCTTTCACTTATTTTTTTAATTGAAAACTGTATTTGATTGGGTAGTTGAATAACATAATTTAATTATTTTATTAAAGAAAATTCAGAAATAAATATGTTTTAAATAAATATTTTGAATCCGACACCCTAATTTCATTTTCTTCTATGTTTTCTCTACAATATCCAAAACCTAAATTCATTCTGATCTATCCATGTTATATTTAGGTAACAATGGTCGTAATATTCGGGTAGGGAAGTATCCCGTGATACTTCGCAAGATGCATATGCATTAAAAAATGTCATGGTTAGATTAGCGCTCCATCACGGCATTTTCGATATGACGAAAAAATTGAGCACGGCGTCTCTGCGAACACTGCTCGGAGTTACTGCCCGGATAGATTTTCAACTGGCTCAAAGTAGAAACGGACTCGCTGACTCATCTTCCCTACGTTTCTACTCGGTCGAAGTGAGCGTTTACATTATCCGGGAAGTAGTACTGAGCGGCTCGCTACGAGCCACTCGGAGCTTACTCGGAGAAGTGTAAACCGGGCTTTAATTACAACACACGGATGAATAAGCTCGCATGCAAAGTTTATCCCAAATTTCTTTCTAACTTGGGCCCACCAGCGGCCGAGCGGTAAAATCGCTGAACATTGGTACTTCGTTCCGGGTTTGAATGCCAGCGAAAAGGCTGGCTGCACGGGCGTTTCCATGGATTTTTCCATGTGTTAAATGTATACTAGCCAGTTTCCCTTAGAAAGTTCTTCACGAAGGCATCCTTTCCCTTAGGCAGAGAGCTCTTGAGTGCTTTGCCGTAATTAAATAACCCAAACCAGCCATCTAACTTGGATGCACTCAGATTGCTGGAGAGTGGTAAACAGCAATCTCGGCTTTCATAAATGGCTTTTCGTGATCCTTTATTCCTCTGTTGTATGCAGTTACGTACAATATCAAATACTCAAACTATATTCTAAATTAAGAATGTTCACATAACCAATAATATGCCTGAGGCAATAAAATTATATTAGCAGCCTTCCTCGTTTCTGTCAAAGTGAGACGAGTGGGCATACCATTTGGCTCCCTTCGAACGCCGTTAAATTTCAAATATTCCATACCGAGAGTATGATGAGCTGAGCAGTACTTACTTTCTTGAGAAGTAACTTGACTCATCATCAATGTAGAACAAATTTAGATCATAGGTCATCTCTATTTGTACATTGCGACTGATTAAATGTACTCGTTTTTGACGAATACATTCTCTGATGGCGAGAGCATCTGTTAAGAGCTTAATGTTGTAAGCGATACTTCGAAGAATATTAAGGAGGGATTCCAAGATCAGGATGAAAATTTCTTTTATATCCATGGCTCTCAAATTAGTAACTCAAGTACCGTGTTTCATAATCAAGACGTGTATATTAGCTGTTTTCCCTTAGAAAGCCCTCCACGAAGGCATCACTCTCCTTAGGCAGATAACTCTCGAGGCTTTGCCGTAATCACATAAAGCATAATATTAATATATAACGGCTGAAAGGAAAATTTCGTCAATTATTTAATTTACGACAACTGGGGGATCTTATATTGCAGCCACAGTCCCAAATAGAAAAACATGTTACCAGTCACTCATTAAATATTTCCTCCATCGAGTGAAAGCTCTTTCGAAAGAAAAATTTATAATAAATTAGATATACTGGTATTTATTGTTTTAAATGATCGACATATGTGTTTAAATCACAGTAAAGCAATGTAATCCATGAGCAATATTGAAGCCTTTCTCTGTTCTTTCTTCCGTTTACTATAATCCGAAAATAACTTATTTTCTTCATTTACTAAAACGTTTTTATTGTTATGCTGTACATATTACATTTCGCTAGAAATACATGCTCTAAATTTTGAAGAAAATTGAAACCGAAATATATTCGAAATTCAGAATTCGAGCTTCCATGTGCTCATGTTCGGGTAGAGAACTACGTTATTCAATATTTAATGGCTCTACGTGCCGATATTTTATCACAGTGCGAGAAACATGCATATAATTCACGCAGATTCTTCATTATTTAATTTCTTTAAATGTAATAAAGGGTGATAATATATGGTGGCAATAATTTGAAAAGTGATACGCCGCGTTTACAGTGATTCAGCGCAAAATGCCGTTTCAATACTAATATCCCATGCGGGACTAATGTCCCTTTTGGATTTATAATTTTAAATGAATAAATTTTTTAAAATCTTATGTAACCAGCACATGATCCCTCTCCATGATCTCCTCATATGATCTCCTCTTCTTTAATATGGAACTGGTGAAATAGCAACGAGCTTTAAGTAAACTATCATTTCCTGTTGATCGTTTGTAAATAAAATTTAATTTATTTATAAATTTTAAGGCTCAATGTTAATTATAAATAGTACTTTTTTTATTATTTTGTTCTCTCATATAATAAACAATTATATTCATATACATATCCGTTCTCATACTTTGATTTGAAAATATCGCATCGATCGTAGCATTATCTTGTGGCCGTATAGTGTTTTGGAATCACAAATTACTGACTTAACAATCAGAAAATTTTTAAAAGCAACGTAACATTAAAATCTCCGATACAATGTTAAGCACTGCTATACATTTCTTTTTCTGTCTTTTTCCTCAGTTTATAATAGTGTTCGGTTTCCTCAATAAGGTAACTGACTTTTTAATTCGTTATTTTTGTTTAATCTTTTAAGCAAATTTCCAAAAATTCCATTCGCACTCACCTCACCAATAGAATCACAAAATCTTTAAAATCAGCATATCTTTGGAATTCCCAAGAAAGCGCTGCTTGTTGCCACACTTTTTTTATATTCTCTATATTTATATTTTCTATATTATTTCTTTAAAAACAATACCTAGCGATAACATTTAACAGCATCCTTTTATTTGAAAAGTGATTCGACACAAAAGAGAAACGAATACAAATTGAGGACTGAGGCCAATACATTTAATTGCTTGACATACATTTAATTGCTTAAAAACTCTTCTTCGTAATGCGCAAATTTTCATTGCATTAACATAATTTCAAGAATAGATTTAACGCGTAAAAGTGCGATATGTTGTTCCCAATCACATACCTATTTTAAATACCAAATCTGAGAAGTTTTGATTTATCTCATAACATATTTTTTCACGAAAATCTGTTCAGAGCTTCAAATAAAGTATCACTTCCGGTTTATCAGTTTAAGCCAAAATCTAATATGCTGTTGCCATCGAATAAGTTCTAAAAGTTCTTAAATACTAAAATTTTAACATTTTGGGTTATATTTTAATATAATTTTTCATTAAAAACTGTTATGGGCTTCGAGTGAAGTATCACTTCTGGTCTTCTTTAGACTGTTATGGGCTTCATGTAAAGTAGCGCTTACGGTTGTCTAATTTTACCTCAAATCAAATCAAATCTTTAGCTCAAATAAGGAAAATAAAAATGTTTGGCAGTTTCATATAAGAGTAACTGTGACATGGACAGAGACACATCATTCTCAAAATAGTAAAAATGGGTTCAGAGGACTCTAATTTTTGCTTATTCACTGAAAACTTACTATCGAATTTTTGGACCAAAAATATTATATAGGTTGACAGGAGGAAAAAATAAAATAAAAAAGGGAAAAAAGGTCTGAAGGCTTCTCAGAATTTACGTTGTCAGGACTGAGTGTTCGGTGCATACTCTTGGCGAACATATTCGTGGGGAAGTTGAAATTCTGATCTTGAACAGGGAGCTGAATGCAGCTATGTTCTGTGGTAAAATACTGTGATTAAGTGATAGAATAACTGCAAGTAAGAAGGATTTAAAATCCATATTTATTAAACCACAATTATGTACAGCCACTTCCCAACTCGGGAGGGATAACAGAAAATAATGACCGCACTTGAGTCTAACTTGAACAATCAAATAAATTAAACTAAAGTTAAGCAGAAATTAAATCGTCGTTGCTCACAGAGCTATGAACGCGAGATTGGCCTCTATGCTAAATGTTGCGTAGCAAGATTTAACTAATGCTAACGCACTTAAAATTACTTCAATAAGTAATAGAGTAACAGAGCTAAGGCTTAGAATTTAAATACTAACTAGTCAGGCGAACGTCGAACAGAGCAGCAGTAATCTGAGACTAAAAGCTCTCTCACCCCGAGACGTTCCTCGCTAACCTTTTAAATACCAAACTTGGCTCCACTGCAGATTAGCATAAAGCTGAAACGCTCGCTCATTCTAACGGGAAGTTGAAATAAGAAATCATAGGAAAGGGAAATTAAAAATAAAACTTTGTTAATTTAAACTAAAACCTTACACCGTTACGCCCAAAGGGACGTTTTTTAACCTTTTGTGTGTTACCTTTATTTATTAAATTTCCTTTGCACTTAAACCATAAAATTCAATTCAACAACAATAGCGCAAAATAAATTTAAAATGAGAATATCCTTAGAAATTCCGATGTTGTTGCCATTACTCGCTTTGAAATCGTTGAGTTTCTTAATCAAAAATTTGTTGAAGTGTTACAAAATACGAAATCGATAATAAAACAAATTTCAAATTCCAAATTAGGGCTTCCAGATGTGCACATTCGGTGGAAGATTACATTAATCAAAATTGGATGGCTCTGGGTACCATCATTTTATCACAAAGCGAGAAACATATACACATTTATGCAGATTCTTCATTATTTGATTTCTTTAAATATAATACGGGGCTCTAAGATTTGGTGGCAACAATTTAAAAAGTGAACCGACATTTCAACGCAAAATGCTAAAAGGAAATTAATTGTTTTTCTGGGCAAATCGCCCCTTTGGACTAAACAAATATTGATAATGCTGCACCCCCCGTCCGATTCCTATGTCAGGATGTGAAAGGAAGGAGTCTGATGTTACTGTAGTTCACGCTCTAATTTTACTTATTTAGAATAGTAGTTTCAGTTTCTTATGAAATTTTGCTGTAGTTGTGAGAATATTTACAACTGTTTTCCAACAATATGAAATATTATACTGCTTGTGTGAATTATGATCAACAACTGTTACTCTGCTTATTATTTTCCTTTCTCTTTTTATGTGATTGTTTAAAGCCGCTGAGTATATCTTCTCTTAAGAACTTAGGATAGCTTTTTATATATTCTTTTTAGATGAAAGACAAAGAGACTGTTTTTTTCTCTCACTAAATTAATTTCACTCAAATTTCTGATTTTTCTGTTGCTGTTTTTTCAGTCAGTCATTAAATTTTATATCAGCTCTGATACTTTTTATTTGGGGATTTCCAGCAATTCCGAGAAGGTACTGAAAATTTCCGGCAGCCGGCGAAAAACTATTTAAGACCGGAAAGAGCCTCAGTTCTCAGTTTTTAGTTCAGAATTAACTTCGGAGCACTAAGAGACCTCCTCGCAAACTTCTCTCTTTAGATTCGCTTTGCATTGCACTGTGTTTAACTTTCTTTGTAATTTCAAATGGTAGCTACTGATTATGCTCTGTCGCACTGTGAAGAACTGTGCAAGAACTTTTGTGAAAAGTTCCAGAAGTGCAAAATGTTCCTTTTAGGAAAATAAATTTTATAAGCTGTTATTGCTTCTGTGTGCATTTAATCCAGTACGAACACGCGCGCATGTAGCAGTATGATTTGAACAGGTATATTAAAGACAAGACATGATATATAAGTAAAAAAGGAAGAAATCTAAAAAGAAGGTAATAGGAACATAGATTATTTTTCTTTTTCAAGTGCATTAAATACTATATCCATTTTAAATGAAAGCTTAATGTATAAAAACCTTTGTTTTTAATTGTATTTTATTGATAAAACTAAGAAGCACCACATTAGTATGGAATTCAAAACTTGTTAAGAAAAGGTATATTAGCATTTCGAAATGTATGAAATTTGTAATTTTGTATTCGTTGACGGCTAGTCTTCAGTTGGGGATTACGGTGTTAGAGACTTTTGAAAATATATTTATCTGGTAACGATTATGAAGGCGACAATCTGTCAAGCATGGTATCTGCTTCTACATAAAAAAAAACTGCCCTAAAAGATTAATGGTAAGGAAACCAGCGGCTATAATCTTGGACCAAAGTCCTGGAGAAACCTTGCATATTTGTAAACATGTAGTGTTTTTGCAGCATGCAGAAGCTTAAAGTACTGTCGAATACTGGGGTGTTCTCCTTCAAATCTGAAAGCGAACTCAGCAGGTCCATCCTGCCTCCTTTATGGTGCTCAGGAAACTAAACCAACTACAGGACCAACTACAGGAGAAACTCTACGCTCTTGGCATGATAAAATTTGTGGAACTCTATCTGATATTACTTTCAAACAAGTGAAATATTCACAACATATCGAAAGAGAAATTTGAAGAAGTTCAAATATCACCAGTATTGGTCCAAGCCAACTTAGCACTCTCAACTGAAGATTAATATAGTTGATTATTTTTCCTTTCTTTGGAAAAGATGAATTTCTGAAAAGGTCAATTATGTAATAACTTTATACCTAAACACAAAAAAGTGAAACACGAAGTTTTTCAAATAACAAAGAAGGGCACTAATGCGAAAAGAAATAAGTAATCCCACTGCAAATTAAAAACTGAAGGAATAAGCTAACAGAGGCAGACATTCTAAATTTGCTGATGTTCAACATCATTCTGCATCTAAATTACTTACTTTCTAAGCAAAAGTCGAAATTATTTTCATTACTCACTTTTATTAAAAACGGTAGTTATATTTCGTTTTTATTTGCTTTAAATCTTAAAGTATTTTTTTTAAATTAATATTTATAATCTAAGGGAACTACTTTAATGACTTTATAGAAAAATTACTATTATTTTTTAATTAATTAATTCTTACTCCTTAAAAAATAAAGCGATGAATTAGGCAATTCGATCCAAATCATTGCAACTGAACAAAATAATAGTTTGACTTTTAAGTGGTTTGTGTAACTTTCCCTGCATAGTAATCGCAAGTGTCACTTCTACTGGAGCCTGCGTTCTTCTCGCACTGAATGTTATCTCACAACTTCAGTTTGATTGGATGCCACACAGACCCTTGTCACTTTCCACCACTATCAATTTTCTCTATCCCTTGTAATAAATAAACTAATGGAAGCTTGTAGTGATAGATCGATTCAGAGAATTATCCCCTAACTTGAGATGTTGAAAATTTTGCTATTATAGATATCTTAATTCTGAATTAAAGAAGGGTTTTAAAATTCAGAGCAAAACTAACGGATATCTTGAATTTACTTTTGATTGAATTTGATAAACTGTTTTCAGGAACCAGTTAAGAGAATTAATGTTAAAATAACAAAATTAGAAATCAAATGAAAAGAGAGAAAGGGAAAAAAATGGACAAAATAATTTTTTATATATTTATTATAATGCATTTTCTATAATAAATCGTATTATTTAAAAATTTTACATTGCTGAATTTTTTGCATATAAACAAAGTGATCCTAGACATCACTGTAAAAATAAGAAAACATCTAAATAGGAAATGTCAAAATCAATAATCTAAACACATATTTTAGTTTTCCTATGTTCAAATTAGAGCTTCATCTATGAATTTGTTGACTTGTATATACGGTAGCAACATTAAAAAATGTATCTCGAAATCAATATTTCGAGTGAGATAAAAATTTTTAAATTTGCACATGACTTCTGATTTATATTCTTATTTTTCCTAATAGCAGTCAAATTTTAATGTACTGCAAAGTTTTTTAATGCATTACTGTTGGACGTTTTGTGTAACTTAAAAAGAAAGCTTTTTAAGTAAGCCATTTTACATGGATAAAACAGTTAAGTATAACATTCTAATTTATTTTTACTGTAGACTCATTAGGTTTCTTGAAGTAACAGACGTGAAAAATGTGCAATACCCTCGCCGGGACTCGAACCCTAGACCTCTCGGGGCATTCTTTTAATTATACCACGAAAGCAAGTGAAAAGGAGAGAGAAAGTACTTTTAATATAAAACATACAGAATAGCGAATTGTAACTATCCTTTTTCTTTTAAATGTGCCCTTTTTCAAACTCTTATATAATTAAATAACTTTAGTTAAAAAAAAAATTCAATATTACGACACACAGTTTCTGTTTCATATGAGTATAGATTTTTAAATAAAGTTTGGAACTGATCCTTTTTCTTTATATTTTTGATGCCAATCTTTATGTTACATTAACAAAAATTACTATAAAACAATTGAAATTATTCTAAATATAATTGATTAACAATGGCTGATAATTCGCTGATTATCATTATTTTCTCTTTTATTGATTGGCCATGGTTGATAATTCATTGATTATCATTATTTCCTCTTTTTTTTTCCTTACCTATAGTTTAAGAAACTAAGAAGAATAAGTGTAAAATTGCTTTCAAACAAAATAAAACACAGTTTAAATGACTTTAAAAATTATGCAACAAACCCTTATGGTTACGTGGACAGAATTCACTGAGTTTGGTTACAATATTTACCGAGCTTATGAGATCACTAATACAGTGCCAACTTTTCCCTTATATCAAAGTACATTGGATACTTTATTCAACTGAACAGGTCCCACCAACAGCCAAGCGGTTAAAAACGCTCAATGCTGAAAGTTTGACCTGGATTGTATCCCAGGATATAAGCTGACGGCATGGTTGGTTTTCGTGGCTCTCACTGTAGGTGTAGTATGAATATGAGGTCAGGTTTTCTTAGAAGGTCCTCACCGAAGGACTTAGGCAAATAGCCCTCATGTGCTTTGTGTATTCAAATAACCTAACCTAGTCAACCAATCTAAAGGAACATAAGTAAATAATGTATGACTATACACAAAGTTTCGGAGTGATTAAAATCACTAAACAGGGTAGTTTGAAGCCGATTTCATATGCTGAAGGAACTGTTTTCGTATTTTTCATTGATTAAAGTGATTACGAGGCAATTTTCCTTAGAAATTCCTCGAAGAAGGCATTCTTCCCTTTAAATATGTAGGCCTCGAGCGCTTTTCCAGCATCTCCATACTATTGTCTAGAATATTTATGAAATTGTAAAAGCCTAATTGTGATAGATTTTTAAACGCAGTTTTCAAAAATGAATTTAAAAAAAAAATCTGTCTTGTCTTTTTTTTTCACAAACTAAAATTTTCATTATTAAAATCGTATTAATCAAACTCCATTTATTGATTTATTTATTTGCTTAGTTAGTACTGATAACAGTGATAATTTAGCAGAAGTCAAGAAGCACGCAGACTTTTTTCAGTTTGCCCCCAGGCAGTGAGGCATTCCCAGTACAGTTGTACAAAATTGTGAGCAATTCCATGCTTAAATATGTTGGTTTTAATTTTTGTTCTTTGCAAACTAAAATGTAAAAATATCATCCGCATTTTTCGTATCATTATTTTACTTATATTCCCGGAGTTGTGTCTGAATGTAATTCGAGCTGAGGTTTGCTAAATAGTTGAAGATAAAATGAGAAACATGACAGAGTTGCGGCGATGGCAAATTGCAGATACCGCTACTGTTGATTCTGCAAAGTAGTTAAAGAATATCAAACTGCAGCGTTATTAGGATAACGTTAGTTAACTGCAGAGTTATTAGGATGATAAAATCCTAATAACTTTGCCATTAGGATTAACTTTTAGTTAGCACTGTTGGTTAACTGCAGAGTTGTTAAGATAATAAAATGTCATAACAATATACGATGTTCGGACCAAAATATAGCCTGTAAATACAGTCACGGAAGGGAAATGCAGGCCAGACGGCAGATTCGCAATAGAAACAAACGGCGAAATTTTAAAGCTCAGAGAAATACTGGGCGATGAAACTTTCAGAATTCAGAAAGGCACCGGGAGGCACAATTTAGGAGCCATAGAGATTGCACCGGGAAGCAAATATTCTAGCGACAGCTCTAGAAAAATAAAACTCACTGTTACCTCAAAGAGGAATTTTAGTACGAAAAATGTGGCTGCCAATCTTAATATGTGTTTGCATAACTTAGTCTCGATTGAAACACTACGAAAAGAAATGCATAAGTACAGTACTAACTACAGAGATGTTGTTATAAATTACAAAGCTCTTTGTATTACATAAAAATGAAAAACAAGGATTACAATGGGGCCATGAACATAAAAAATGAATGCTGTTCTATTATAAAATGTACTGTGCTCTGGTGGATCAATTTAGTCATTTTTTTTTTCATCTCTAGAATAGCAAAAGAACCTTGTATTTCAGAACCTTCCCTTTCTATGATAAAATTCAATGCATTTTAGTGCAATTACTTTGTAGTTTTCAGCAGGTCCTCTTTCATATTCAAAAGCAGGATGGCTAGTTTTGAATTTCGGCAGTCATCGTACAAAGGTTTCTCTTTAGGCACAGATTTGTTTCCTTTAAAAAGGATTAGCCTCAGTTTATTGAGCTGGGAGTGTTTTGGGAGCTCGAGGAGAGCTCAATTTTTTTCGTTTTGGGAGCTCGAGGAGAGCTCAATTCGCTCAAATTTCCCTTCTCAGGTACCAGATTCAAACACCATGGAGCCAGTGCGATCCGTGTGTTTCAGAAACAGAGTAAGATATTTCTCTAGCTACCGTGAATTCGTCTCAGGAAGCTGGAGCAATTTTTGCGTAAAAGCCCATGTAGCATCGCAATAACACTCTTTGAAAATTTATGTATTTCTATTTCAAAGAGAGCTCGAAATGTTTTACAAGTTAAAGGTGCTTCATATAATATGAAATGTGCAATTTTTCATTTTCAAAATGCTTTCATAATTTTATATAATCACTGTAGAAACAGTCGTCTTCTATTTCCACATCCTTCACATTAGTCTTCGGAATTGTATTTAGATTGCTGAATTATTAAAGTACCCTATCACTACTACACTCATGTCCAAATTTATTAGTACATACCAAAACTAATGATATTCTATGGAATATTGATATTCATTTTTGCAGGTATGTGTGAAAAGAAGCCTCATTAGAATTATTCAAGCAAAAGTGATCAGACGATTTCTGATATACAATCAAAGCGTTACGCATTTTATGCTGAATACAGCGCTTTTCGCAAAGTGAACATCTGACTAAATTTCTGCAATGTAGCGTTTGATTTCAGTACGTACTCGAAACGATTTCTTATGTCTCCGAAGTATCATTTTTAAAAATCTGGGGAGTGGCTAAACATCGGCGGAAGAAGACAGGCAGACAATCATCGAAGCAGTGAGATGTGTGAATATTTCCAGACAGACAGTCTCTACGCTCTTAGAAACACTTTCAGAACTCTGGAATTGTAAAGAAGGCTGCATAAATCCGTAAACGAATAACAGCTGCTTCTCGAGCTAGCAATAACTGCCCGTCGTAAGAGAAAGTATACTGCTCTGCAGTTAAGTTCAGAATTTGCAACCGCCATTGGAACTATTATACCACAGCAACTGTATACAGAAGGCTAATTGAAAAACGTTTTTATGCTAGAAAATTAAGAGTATGTGTTTTATTGTCTTCCCGCCAAAAGGATCGCTTTATGTGATGCAAAGAACACATGAACTGGCGTGAACACCAATGGTGCCATTTCCTCTTTACTGGCGGGTCGAGGCTTAGTTTAACATCCGATTTTAAAAGTGTTTATATCTCAAGGTAGTCAGAGATGCAAAATCTTCCTTCGAATATTATGAAACGAGACCGTTTCGATAATGTAGGTGTGATGATACTGCGGGGGATACTGATTGTATAGACGTACGCCCCATACACATTTTCAACAAAAGATCTCTAATCGGACAGAGATTTCGGAATAAGATCTTTGAAACCTATGTAACACTTCAGATGTGCATATGGATCTGACTTATTTATAGACAATAATGCTCGCCCACATCGAGCAAGCCATATTGACGAAATCCTTGAAAGGGAAAACATTGAACGAATACCATGGCCAGAAAAATCTTCTGGTTTTAGCCCAGTAGAGAACTTATGGGTCTATATCTGAAAAGCAGCTCCGCGGAAACATCCTCCTCCTGGAAATGTAAATGTCCTGAAGATCGCAGTGCTGGAAGTGTGAAACGTAATTCCCCAAACTGAAGTAAGCAGCGTTATTGCCAGCATGAAAACTGAAAACAATTTGTAATATGTTAGAAGAGATTACATTCCATATTAAATTCAATAGCCTTAACTTTTTTTTTAGCTACCCCTTCTTCCACACCCCCGAACTGCCCTTATAACATACCATTACATTTTTTATTGTTTTATGCTACAGTTATATATCATATAGAGTTTTATTAAATTTTTTTCTTTGTATTTATGTTTTATGATGTTATATATCAGACGACGCAAATTCATAAAATTACATAATTAAATGAAGATAATTCACATCATTATGTATGCATTATTTCATGCAATTCATAATTTTGGACCTGAGTCGATAATTTCAATATGAATTTGCAAAAGTTTGTATTTTCTACTTTTTTCTGTAAGAAGTGTTTTGGGGGAATAAATTCTATTTAAAAGATCCTTATTATTGCCTGAGGCAGACTATTCCCTTGGCTTTCAAGGCCTGATTATTACTTAGGCCTACAAGACCTGGCCTACGTTCAAGATTCCAAGAACCCAAAAGTCCCCCAATGGCTCCTTATAATTGCTTTTTTACTGTGAAAATAAGGAACTTTTGAATTCCTGAAAGGATGCTGTTCCTAGAACGCCAGGTTCGGTTCTTCGTGACTGCCAGAAAAGGTTTTAATTTATCTCAAGAAACGTTCAAATTGTACATATTTTGGTTATAAATTTTGTGAATCAGTTGCTGGTTTCGTATAAATTTTGTCCTATTCATGTAAAAGAACTCAATAATCTTCCCGTTGATTAAAATTACAGTCTGTTACAGTTGTCTAAAATTACAGTAAGAACTGCCTTCTTAATTGGTGTTTGAACAGGCTTTCAATCCAAAAATCAAGAAACAATTTCTGTCTCAATTCAGCATTGCCTGTATAATATGCTTATGCAACAAAAATCAAAACGCAAAATGTTGTACAGCAACATGGTCTTTGTATCCCTGTACCATTTCAAGGACACTAGAAGACATGTCTGAAGACAGAAAAATAAAGCGAAGGTTTTCTGGTTATAAATTATATACTGTTACAGACAGCAGGGAATTTCAGTGCTTTTGCCAACCAGAATTGAATAGGTTAGTTAAATTAAATTGTACTAATCACGAAAGCACAGTAGGCAGCATTTAAATCTGCTTTTAATATTCATAGAATGGAAGAAAGATATATTACTTGCACGCATACTTCTTGTAAGATAGTCGAGGAAATTGTCAACAATAAACAAAAATGTTGTGAGGTAATATCAGAATTTGAAAGCAAAATTTGCTTTTCCAAAAATTTAGTACTCCTTCATCTCATGCTAAGCTTGGATTAATGAGAAATTTCATAAATGCTCTATATCGTTCTCTTAATTTTTCCTTTTCCTCTGCTTCCATTTGGACTGTGTCTCTGAATTTCATGGAACTGTAAGTGAAGAAGATGATGAAAACTTTTCATTGAAACACAAAGAGGAAAAAAACAAGAAAGAAAAGAAATAGCAGAGTGCCAACAGAATAAATCATTTCAAAGATGTTAGTTCGAAGAAGCCATTATAAGAGCTTGTATAAATCAAAAGCATTCATAAGTATATTTAATAAATACTTTTAAATCAGAATATCTAATATTCTGCTTCTCTGCTTTTGCACTAATTTTGTGAGAAAGCGTTTTTGAAAAGAGTTAAATAGTGATATTTTCTCAATTATAATACTAAGAAAAATCAGCCTAAACAGTGTACATTCAACGATTTCAATGATTCAAAACTTGCAGATTCGTGTAAAAAATTTTCTAAGGTACAAAGAGTTTTGATAGAAAATTTAAAAAATACCAAATTGACAAATTTTGAAAAAAAAATTAATTCTTTAATAAAATGGCTAACTTACCATGTTTGCTATTAATTCTTATATTTTAGCTAACCAAAGCTAAATTATATTTGGTGTTAAAGAAATATTTTCAATAAAGAATAAATTTTTCTTAACATTGAAGAATTTTAGTACAAGTAAGTATAGAACACAAATAAATTTAGATGTGTAACTATCTTATTGTTACTTTTCCAACTTACATATTAAGAAGTCATTTCGAATTTGCAACGACAGAAATAGAACTATTTTTTAGCTTACCCACTGAGCACTGATTATCGTCGAGTTCTTTGCGCTTGTTAAAGCCATTTTTAATTGTATACAAATACTTCTATTTCGTTAAAATTCCTCTTCAAAAGAAATATTTTTAGAACTGTATGGTAAACAGTAAATTGCAATTCTCGCAATTTATGCAGTAGAATCTATAAGTGAATTAAAGCATAAAAAAAAATTCTACATCAATAAACAACGCTGCACTTTTGTATGCCAATTACACACAATCGTGCAACTCGTTGTTTATATGATAATTTAATTTAGCAAAACTCTCTTATAAATCACATACTTGATTTTCTTCTGAAATTTTAACATTTTTCGAAAATTTTTAATACAGAAATAAACAAATTTTTAACTATTTCGTTTGATAGAAATGCAATGATACATAAACTACAACGGTAAGAACAAAGGTAACTTTTACTTACTGACTAGCATGAAAAGGGTGAATAATATAAGTAATTTCATCTTCATTCACAGTTACTTCTGAAATTATGATTCTTTTAGAATTTAATTTCGAAAATATCTTATTCTCCCCAAGCACGTGATAACGAATGCGAATTGTTCTGCAAAATCGAAAAGCCAAGCAACTTTCCGCCACTTCAACCTATCAGGTAATTCAGGCAATGATACTTCTGCTTATTGAGCAAAGTACAACAGATAAAAAATCAGTTCATTACAGCTGATAAACAAATCGATCAAGGAGGGATGCTTTTAAATAACTGTAGCTGTTTCCTTTTTTAACAGAAGACCTGGTGATGCTTGATCTAACTTCATAGTTTCATGAAGATATTGATCCTTCAAATTTAATAAAGTTTTCAAGACAGATTTTTAGAAACTGTATTCACGTTCAGTGCTCATCGATTGCAAAAACATATGTAAATGGTGTGTCAGATGGAACAAAACATCCTAATTTTTCTGAAAAGTTAATAAGCTCAATCTACTTTAAGACTGTTAAATTTGATTTGGGCATGACTACAGTGTCGGCTTTTTTATTTTTTAAACGTAACAGATCGTAGAAGAACATTTAAAAAAGATAATAAGTTGTAACAGTATACCTAGAAGCGTGATAATTTAAATTAACTATAAAATTCACAGCGATTTATCTCTAACAGCAAAACAAATTTCTAGGTTAAGAATATGCTATGTTTTGCTAACTAAAATTCCGGAAAAGAAAAAAAAAAGAACTATACATTTTCGTCCAGTAAAATAATGCAATTACGACAATAAAAATGAGAGGTGAAACAATTTCATTCAAATGCGATGTTTTAACAAACGAAGCCCAAACGTGATATTCATTCTTTGATAGAAAAATGCGAGTACATGGATAATAATAATAAAGAATGTGGTTACGTTTCTTAATGATCCTCTGTTAGCAATTTTTTAATAAAAAATGCAGCCATGCATGCCTCAATTAGGTTTTTCTTTCTTTCTTTCTCTGAGGAATGTTAATCAACTGAGTGGCAAAATGTCATTCTTGAAGTAGAGCTTTTTTTTTTGGTTCTGGAATTGTAACTGGTATGTGCTAACGGAATGAAATTGCGACCAACCGAGGCGCCTCGTAAATGTTATGCTTGCTACCAAAACATTTTTTTCCAAATTAGCTACTTTTTGTAACTTTAATGGAATTATAATGTATTCTCCATTATCTCCCCTTACGAAAGGATGATGAGAATCAATCCGAAAACTACAATGCATAATCAGAATTAATTTCCTATTTGAATACGGATTCTTTACCGGAAGCACAGTTTTGTGATTCAGAGAACGTTTCAAAAGTGCATGTATAGCAGCGTGCTATGAGCATTCCGCTATGCTGTCACGCAGAGAAAAACAGAAACTGATGTACAACTACACTATAAAACTTGAGCAGTTTTTCTGGTTTTGGCCACAGTTCTGCAAAACCTCAATTGGGAGACAAGAAAATTCATATTGCACAAGCGCAATATAATACTTAAAAGATGAGGAAAGTATAGCAGCAAAAAAAAAATTAATAGGACGCACATAATACGGAACGAATAAAAAAAGACTTTATTAGCAGAAATGGTGTTAGTATAAAAAAGTGTCTGGTCAAGAGGAAGAACAATAAGCCAAAGAGTCTTAGTAAGATATATAACACCCCCTAACTGCAATGGTTGCGTTGCACCGTCTGTCGATGCTCAGGACCACATTATGTAACAATCTCTGGGGTAAGAGTTCCCTTCTTCAAGTAGCACCTGTTTCGGTTGTCTTATGTTCTCTGGAGGACAAGATCGCGCTGCCAGGCGTCTCCCTTAAGTATCCCACGTCTGTTCAGTGGGATTCAAATCAGGGAAGCACGCCGGCATTCTGTGGATATCTTCATTTTCCAGGAACTCCTCATCAGCACAAGTCCTGTGTGGTCGGGGCATTGTCATCCATAAAAGCAATGTCGAAACCAATGACACCCTGGAAAAGACGCTCATGGGGGGAAGAACTTCATCACAATAATGACCTTTGGTAAATGAACTTGAAAATGTGGAGCTCTGTCCGTCAAATGCGGAGTTCTGTCCCTATACAAGCAGGCCAAGACTACCCCAAGGGTCTCTTTCCTTGATGTTAGGTGGATGAAAGTGTATCCCTAGATATATCCATATTAAATGTCGCCGAGAATCGTTTGTCAAATTGAAACGACCGTCATCGGTAAAGGGGTTATGACTCCATTTATAAGGGGTCCAGTCTTTGTGTTCTCCACACGACCGTAAACGGTGCCGCCGATGAGTTGCCGTAAATGGTATGCAGCGATCAGGACGGCGAAAGATTAGGCCACCTTTATGAAGTCCTCTGGTTATAGTAAACCAGGATACTTGTCATCCAATTGCCATGTGGAACTGCTGAGCAATATTGCCTGCTGTCTAGTTTCGATCTCTTTTCGCCTGCAGGGCGATATATATATACATTAGTCACCGATATTTTCCTTGGCCAACCACCACCAAGCTCTTTTACGGCTATATCTGTCGTTTAGAAGGCTTTCCAAGCCCGTGAAACAATATTTTTACTAATTGCAAACTCTTGGGCGACAGATATCAAACTGGGTGCCTCCCCAAGCTTTCCAGTCATTCTACCATATGTAAAGACGTCTTGATGTTTTCTTGTAGCCACACTTACACGTACAGTTTCACTTGCAGAAAACTGCCGGCAAATTCACCTTCCTTTCTTCTTTTTAAGCTGCCTTGGACTGCGTGCCCTAACGTAGCCGCTAATGTTATGGTGCTGATATTTGCATATGCATCACCTTTCTACTGAGTGGTACTACTACTACACCTTTTCATTGTACTAATCCCCTTTCAATAATTTCGTGGTTGTGTGCTGAAAAATGAATTTTTTGCTTAAGTTTTGCACACTATTGTAGTTTCCCTGAGCCTCCAGTATAGACAGTGAAAATTTCTGTAAATATACTAACTACTTCGGAGACGACTGCCCTTTAAAGTGACCATTATTTCTGAGAACATAATTAAATAAATATACTGAATATCACCAATAGTCATATTCTAAAAAGCAGTCAATTCCAAAAAATACCAAAGTCCTCCAGGACCTGTAAGATATTCTTGAGAAGATTTTATTGCAGTTTGAAAGCGCTTGACCTATCGAGACTTTCAACTGTTCCCACATTTACCTTTCACATATTTTCAGACATCTATAGGTAATGCTAGATACCAATCTTGTCCATACTCTAAAAAGATTTCTTGTTAGTTGTCATCTACAGTCTTCAGTACTGTGGATTCTTCTCCACAGCCAGGAATTCATAAGTAAAAAAATGACTACTTAGGTCAAAAATTCAAGTACGGAAAACGCATCTTAAAAGATTAGTTAAGAACTGAAACACTGCGACAATTTTCCAGCAAGACTACTAGGATACACTAAGTTTTAGAGGTTTGTCAGTTAACTACTATTAATCTAAATTATTAATTTCTATCTTCACGTGTGCCTTGGACTGCAGCTCGCGCAACTGGCAAAAGGTTGAAACCTTTCAAAATCAGTGCCTGAGTATTATCACCAATGTACCTTGGTTTATCAGAGATTCTGTTCTTCACAGAGACTCGAAATACGAACTGCTCTACTATCCTGGGGAGAGCATTGATCATTTTTCATCTTTCCTGCTACTAAATAACCTAATGTCTAAATTACCAAGTGACGGCCAAACTAAACAAAAGGTGGTGGATGATGATTCTCCACCACCAGATTTTGGCGATTGGATCCCAAGGTATTTCTCCCGCCTTCTTGGTCAGCACGCTCGGCGCGTATTCGAGTCCCGGCGAGGGCATTACTCATCTTTCACCTCACTTGCTTTCAAAAAATACCTAATGTCTCTACAACGTACATTTTGGAATTACCCAATTATATAACTTCGGTTTCCTCGTTTTCCAGCTTTTAAATCTTTTTGTTTCCCAACAATTTGCACTTTGAGAACAAAAGATGTCTTTTTTCATCTCGATTTCTGTACAATGAAATGGTGCTCATTGACTTATGAGTATCCCTGCCAAATAATTCAGTTTAAATTTTCTACTAAATTTAGTATTTGGTGCAGTAAATTTAGTATTTGGTAGCAATTTTCAGCTTTTAAATCTTTTTGTTTCCCAACAATTTGCACTTTGAGAACAAGAAATGTCTTTTTTCATCTCGATTTCTGTACAATGAAATGGTGCTCATTGACTTATTCATGAGTATCCATGCCAAATAATTCAGTTTAAATTTTCTACTAAATTTAGTATTTGGTGCAGTAGGTTGACAGTTAGGGGAAAGTGAAATAAAATCTCAGCGCATCTGGACAGTCCTCAGAAAATAATTCGTTTACATACTCACAGAACCACTTGGTTTCAATGGTTTCCAGAGCAATCGTAAGGAATTCCTGAAACATCATAGATTCGATGAGCAAAAATATAATAGCAAACATTCCAACCCATCAGACTCATAAATCAAGAGTTTTTTTAAGAAATCGGATAACTTTTCTCACACAAAAGTCATTTTTAAACAGTAAATTCGCAAAAAGAAAATTCTTCTTTTAATAGTAAATTGTAAATAGTATCTAACTAATAGATAATATTTATAGTTACTTTGAAAAGCAATCTTTAAATCATAAGGTTTTTCTCCCTCTTTTCAACGTGAGTTTGTGGTGTAACTGAAAGCACGCTTGGCGCGTATTCGGGGTTCGAATTCCGACAAGGGCATTGAAGTCTTCTTCAGCTTCCTGACATCGATATAACCTAATAACTCTACAAAGTTTTATATACAATAATGCAAAAACGCTGGTATGTCATACTTTTATTATTTAAAACGTTTTAAGCAAAAATATTAATTGTAAACAGCAGCAGCAGATTTCGTATTCTGTTTGAAAGATGCATCATAATTTTACTCACAAGCAACCGAAACGTAGGCCTATTTTTTCTCAGAAAAGTTTAAAACGAGCTAAAGACAACCAGCATGTACATATACACTGGTTATCATAAATTAAGGAAAATCACAAAAATCCCGATTATTAAAAAAGTTACACGTAGAATTTTATGAAACTTACCCACAATATACAATACATAGTAGGTATCAAATAACATAAAAAGAAATTACCAGATTATAGTAGTATAGAAATTAGCGCATGTCTAAAATTAACAAATCGAAGGTGTCAGTTTGCTATAGGAAAAGTAACTTCAATATGGAATATGATCGCCTCTAGAAGCAATACAGCACATACAGCGATGTGTGAGGCTTTCAATTACGTGGTCTATCAGTTCCATAGGAAGCGACAGCCATTGCTCTTGCAAAGCAGTTGCAAGCGTCTGAGGGGACGGATTGAGAGCAGCTAGACGTCTCCCTAAAGCATCCCAAACGTGCTCGATAGGATTCAAGTCCAGGGATCGAGCTGTCCACTCCATGCGCATAATTGTTTCCTGTTGAAGATAATCATCTACGATCCGAACCCTGTGTGGTCTTGCGTTGCCGTCCTGTAACAGGAAAGCATCACCTATTGCCCCGGCATATGGGCACACATAAGCATCAAGGATGTCACCTCTATAAACCCGAGCATTCACGATTCCCCTTGGAAAGACATGGAGGTCTGTGCGTCCACCCAAAGAGATGCCACCCCAAACACAGACACTGTCTTTTCCGTATGCATCTCTTTCACGGATGTCTGACGGATGATAATGGGTTCCAGGTTCTCTCCAAATCAAATAACGCCTACTATCGCTTTCTAGACTAAACCTGGACTCATCCGTAAAGAGAACAGCCCTCCATTGATCCCGCGTCCAGTGAAAATGTTAGCGTGCCCACTGCAAACGGTTCCTCCTATGGAGTAACGTCAGCGGCACGCAAATGGCTGGTAGCCTCGGATACATATCACCTTCTTGAAGCCTTCTACGCACAGTTGACGTTGACACCAACCTTTCGGTGGCTGCAGCAAGGGAAAATCTAAGAAGAGTCGCAGTAGCGGTTCTATTCCTGCGTGCACATAATGTCAAATATCGGTCATCGGCGCTCGTCGTAGCAGTTGGCCGTCCTTGGCAGAACCTCCTAGATGCCGAATCTTTGGTTTCAATTTGCCTCCAAAGTCTATGAACCACAGAAGGAATCACATTTAGCCATCTGACCATTTCTGTTTGACTTTGTCGTGCCTGTAGTCTCCCAATGGCTCTCCACCGTAGTTCTGCAGGCAAATGATGGCTGAAGGTCATTGTTACGAATTGGCTATCTCAGATTTCTGATGTCACTATCACAGTGAAATATGTGGGCTTGCTCTCAAACGTGGACTTTTATGCTCCTCGCAGATGACATATTTCGAATGCAATGCCACTAATTTCTATATTGCAGTTTTACTCAGCTACTCTTACTTGACAACATATTCAAATTTTACACGGTTTGGCTTATTTTTGAGGGAGTTATCGCTATTTTTGTGATTTTCCCTTAATTTATGATAACCAGTGTATACTATTGATTTTTTTTTTTTTTCAAAGAATACTTTTCAAGACACAAACAAATATACCAGTGTATACTATTGATTTTTTTTTTTTTCAAAGAATACTTTTCAAGACACGAACAAATATACAACAGGAATTCAACTATATTTATTGGTAAAGAAATGCTAAATTTAAGGTGACAGGTACATCTCATAATTTGCAGATTTGGCTTTTATTTCTTTTAAGATGTCTGCAACATTAGAGTCTTCATCATTGTTGCATTGTCTGCAGTAACAAGCAAACAAATATCCAATATCTTTTTTTCCTGCAAAGATTTAATATTAGCCGTGCTATATAAAAGCCTGTCCTTCCAAACTGGGGAAGCAAAGTCAACTATGTTGAACTAGAAATATAACGATAATTAAATACCTTTTTTAGTCATTATTACTTCCATCCGTAGAAAGGACTGTTAGTGCAAGTAATAACTAAAGATTTATTTTTCACGCCCATTTCTTTAACAACTGCAATTGTCGTTTTGATTCTTGTATATGAATATTTCTAAGCGATTTCGAAGCCCTACCAGTAGCCAAGTGGTTTATACCACTCAGTACTAGTAGTTCGGCATGAGTGCGAAAAGGCTGGCTGCAGGCTAATTGGTTTTCATGATTTTTCCAACCTCAACAGTGGCCAAACGTTACAGTCGCTAAACACTAGTACTTCGGTCCAAGGTTCGAATTCTGGTAAAGGGGCTGGCTCATCGGCGTTTTCTGCGTGTGTAACATGTATATGAGTCAGTTCCCTTCGAAAATTCTCCAAAAAGGCATAAACCAACCAAAATATGATTTTCCCGGTGTGTAACATAAATATGAGTGGGTTTTTCTTACAAGATCCTCAAAGAAGACATCTCTCCACTTACGCATATAGCTCTCGTGTGCTTTGCCATATTCAAATTATACTAACACTAACGTTAGCGATTTCGCTACGGAAAACATTTTCCTAAAGAAAGCTAAATCGTGATCGGAGGCATTCAGTGGCAGATTGTGTCATAAAAATGTAGAAAATAAGACATTCTGGATGCATAATTTTTTAGTCCTTTATTTACACAAAACATTTTCATGAAAGAAACTGGAATTAACGAATTCCATCAAAATTTACACAATTAGTCAAATTTAAAAAAAAAAAAAAATGTTTCTTTCAGTTTTTATCTTTTTTTTTTTTTTTTTATTTTTTTTTTGAAAAAATTACCCATTTTTGTGATATGTGATAGTCAAACATAGTCAGCCTACACACGATCACACTATATATCTATTGACAAAACATCCATAGGAAAAGCATCGGGACGGCACTCAAATTTTAAAAAATTGCATAAGACTTCAACATATCTAATTTTCTCTTTGTTCACTTCTATTTTAACACAATACTCAGCAGCAGCTGACCATTGTAATTTTAATTTTCCCTTTTTTCTCCAATACAATTTATGTTGTCCTTGTGTTCCTGTATATACACGTTTTAGTACATCGGCTCTTCCGCGATACAAAATCGGAAAACAGCAGTTACAACGATGAACATCACAAAGGTTTTCTTCACAAACGAACATCAAAACATTTTCTTGCTGAGTTAGCCTATCTATCTATTATTCTCTGTCAACTGAATCGACAGTCAGTTTAAACTCATTGGGAAAAAATTGCAAATTTAGAAAAAAAAATGAAAATCAGTAATATTCCCTTATTAGTGAGAGATCTTTTGGACTTTCTTATTAGTGCTGTGACATTAAATGGCCTTCCTGTCGTGCATTAGGATAAAAGATGTAGTTTACTTACATTAAAGACAAAAACAACGTTAGCATAGGTCAACAACTGGCAATGAATTTGTAAGCATGCTTCAAAGAATAAAAGACGTAAAATGTGACATTTCGGAATTGAGAAATATTGGAAACAGTAAAACAAGTTTTCAAGTTTTGATGTGAAAAGAAATCATTTGCACTGTACATCTGGAAAAAAAATAGCAGCAGCGATTGATACTGAGCATATGATAAAACAGAAAAGAACAAAGAGAAAATTAGCTGTGTTATGCAATTTTTTTTAATTTGAGCTGTCCCGATACTTTTCCTATGGATTTTTTATCAACAGATACATAGGGTGATTGTGTGTAGACTCACTAGGTTTGACTACCACAAAAATGGGTAATTTTTTTTTCCCCAAAAAAAATGTGATTAAAAATGCAAGAACCAAATTTTTCAAAAATTTGACAAATTGTGTAAATTTTGATGGAGTTCATTTATTCTATTTTTTTTTTCATGAAATTTTTTTGACAAGTAAAATTTTGCATGGATTATTTGTTTAACTGAAGGAAATAAATCTTATTTACTAGTAAAAGAAATTGTTAAAATGTTAATTGTACATTCATTTTTAGGTTAATACACTTGTGCACTTATTTTTAGAATTTCAGAATGTCAGAAAATAAAAAGAGAGAGAGACATGTTTTAAAATTTAATCTCTTTTAACTGAGTTTCCATTGCCCGAGGTGGTTGTGATATTAATTACCTTGGATAATCGAGATCCTCTCTTCAACGAAACAGCAAAGTACAGTATTTGTCCATAATTCTGTCAGGCAAAATTACTCCTTTAGGTTTCTTGGTACATTTTGATAAGTTTTCCAAGAATTATTACCAGTTCTCAATACTTTATACAAACAGGAAAATAGAAAGGCAACCTTAGCTTTAAAAACAATTTGATTTTTTAAGTCATAAATAACATTGAATAAACTGGTATGGTTTTGCAAAAATACTGAAAAAAGAAAGGCTAGTATTAAGTACAATATTTTTTCACAGAAGTCAGCATAATAGTCATCACAAAGTGCCAAAAATTTCTTTTGCACACAGATTATATCTGAAGTCCATCGTCATTTTATTGCAATTAAATTTTATACACATTCCTAAAATTAATTCACTGCTTTTTGGAATTATGAGTTTTATTTTAAAAGATTCCTAAATATCTGCAATTTCAGAATTTATGCTAGTTATGAAACTACGGAAACTTTTGTTTTTGGACTAAATTACCAGGTATTCAAAAAAGTTCATGCCATAGTTTTCAATGAGAAATAACAACCTAGTAATTTCGAGCAAATACATTTTATTCAACAAAATAATTTCCTTCCACTTCAATTACATGTTCCCAAAGAGTTACTGCCCTGTGACCTGTGCGACATCATCTCGTTTTTGGAACTCTTGCTCACGCAAATGTTATCCAAACCAGGTGACAGTTAGATGAAGCAATATTAGGAGTAAGGAGGATGAGGTAAAACTCCCCAACCAAATGTGCTGATCACCTCCTTAGTCATTTTCACCATATAGGTCTGGCATCCTTTCCAAATAACTGATGTTGGCTGCTTCTAATGCAGGACAGCTGCAAACCTTTGCATCTAAGAGTAGTATACCTTGGCTGTGATGATTTTGCCTTCTCTAGCAATTCAAAGTGCACAATACCAGCAATGTTCCACAAAACACAAAGTAGTACTTTCTATGTATGAATGTTTCGTTTTGAGGCAAATGTCACAGAAACAGAGGACAATCAATAATGTTTTCTTTTGCAGTTATATTTATAAGATCCATTTCTTGTTATATGTCAATATCTGGTCCAAGAATGAGCTTTCTTGAAGCATGAAGAGGAAACAGTGAGCAGCTGGATTTTAGTTTCCTCAGTTGAAATGTGAAGAACCCAAGTACTGAGCTTCCGTGTCTTTCCGAGGCTGTGCAGACGCAATCGAATGGTTTCCTTCAACACTCCACACCCTTGTCCAAATTCCTTGCATACATTCAATGTCTTCCATCAGTATGTCGTCACCAATACTGGATGGATGCTCAATTTGAGGCTTGTTCTGGAAGCTCTCATCAAATGAAAATCTACCGACTCACTGTTGCACAGTATGCTATCCAAACACTGAGCACATCTTCCAATAGACTCTGCAGCATTGCTGCTCAGTTTGAACACCTAAAATAAGCACAGCCATAAATCATCTTTCAACACTTGACATGCTCACTTCAGAAACATAGTTCCTACAAAACTGCTTTCGACATGAACGAATTTATTCTTTTACAACAGTTTCTATAAGATTTCCCTTCAACTTTATATTTTAAAATCACAGCAAAAATTTTAAAGAGTCTGAAAGATTCACTTTGCCAAGCATTTTGAATTGCCTATATTCAAATCCTTTTTTGAAAAGAATTTCAACCATCAAGTTTAGTTTTTAAAATATTAATTATTCAATAAAGTGCATACTTACTCTCATAACACATTTAAAAATTAAAATACAAATGTAATTTGAATTTTCTTTAATATCCTTTTTTAAAATTTCCATTCTCATTATTTTTTCTTTCATGAGAACCAGGTCATATAAGCTCAAATTAGCATTAACTTGAACTTTTTGCAAACTAATCGTCTTTTCAGGATCTTCATTAAAATTGCATTCCTCTTCATATCCTTCTTTATATTTCAAACATTTCCTTTTATGTTCATGACGCTTAGTAAATGACTGAGTCACATAGTAAAAATCAGTTACCTAATTACCTGAAAAAAACCTGCTTTACAAAAACAAACAGCAACCACATGCAATAGAAGCAATGCGATGAGTCCATCGAAGTTCTCACAGGAATCTGAAACGAAACAGCCTACAAGCACTCCAACAGCGGGCATTCGATTTTTGACGGTGGTTCCATGCATAGAACTTGTACACGATTTACGAAATTCAACTTGAATTTTTCATGTCTCGAAAGCACAACTTAGGACATGTATTAGATTCATATATAGCATTGCTCTAATATAGGTATTTTGACACAAAACTGGACTTTTTCTGAAATGACATGCCAATTTTTTTTTCATATATCGACTCTACGATTCAAATTATGCCAAACTGCCAAGTTTTATAAAAATCGCACTAGTAGTTTTGAAAAAATCAGCTCTCAAAATTTTAGTGCCTCAATGTTAATTGAATCTGATTATTAATATCTCTTTTTTTATTAAATTTACTTGATTCCTTCTTCTTAATTCAAAATTTAGGCTTAATCGAAATTCACATATTTTTTTATTTTTAAAATTTGTATTTTTAAATATATTTTATAAATTTTTCAAAAATTTTTTTGTATAACTTTTTGTACCTATAAAATTTTTAACATCATCTTAAAGTAGATGTATTTCTAGGCACACATGCAAAATAAAGGTTTAATTCAAAATTTTCGGTACCTGAATTTACAGACTGGTGCATTTTGAAATTTGGCATATATGTTATAAGCAATAATAATGCGAAGTGTGGTTTATGCACTTTGTTAAAATTATTCGAAAGTATGAACGATGACTTTTTTCTATGTACTATTTTTTTTTTCTATGTGTACTATGAAAAAAAGGGAAAAGGAAATAGGTTGCTATAAATTAAAAAGTTCACCAAGTAAATTATTCTTGGCACAAATTGAAAAAAATGCGGCAAGATAAATTTTTGAATTTCCCCATAAATTTTGCACCAAATTTTGCAAAATTTAACACTTAAGCTACAGAACCGCCCCTCCCCTTTCTTTTTGCACAGTGTACATAAGGTGATTCCCATATGTTGACTGTACACGGCTTTGATATGGTTGGGAAACTGGAGACCAAGGAAGTACATAAAGCTTCATTCACACAATGATTTTTTATCATAAGAGGTCTAAAACAAGCTTCACAACTAGGAAATTGTACTTTGCTACATCATAAAAACTGACTAAAGAATTTTCCCTGAAAGTTCTAATTTTCCAACATTATGCCAACTTAGTATAAGAATCAGCCATTCACAGCAAAGTCAACCTAAAGCGGCATTAAGTTGACAGTTTGGTTGAGTCAGCTACATATTATACATGCACAACTTTCCCTTCCTTGACTGGCTATGGCTTAAACCCTCTTAAACAGGCATAATGAGTTTTATGCCTTAAATGCAAAACCTTCACCTGAATAAAGCCTTAAGGGTCATGTTCCTCCAAGCAGCACTTGGTTACTGTGGCAATGCAATAAGGCACATTATCATATTCGAAGGATTGAAGGTAAATTTAATCACTCAGTAATTTATTAATTCTCTACAGGAAGCAGTACTTTTTTTTTCCCATAATAATTCACATAATCAGACTTGTTTAATTACTGCTCCATCCAATTTTAATGTTAACAGAAAAGAATTGCTTCAAATATACAACTAGCTATTCATAACAATTAATCTATTTTATTAAATCCCATGTCATGTTGTATGTTTATTTGAAGTTGTTCATGCTTGACCAATTTTTTAATAAGGACATATTAATGGCATAATGACATTATAGAACACTTATACTTTATAGTTCATCCTTATGGTTAAACATGCTGACTACATAAGGCTTTTGTGATTTTTCCTTTGTGTAACAAACAGAAACAAATTTTCCTTAGAATGTACTCAAAGACAGCACTTATGCTTCTTTGGGCACTAGTTAACCCAATCCACAAACAATATTTAAATTCAATCAAAAAATGCAAGCATTTCTTCTGTCCCTAAGTATACCTATCACATGATTGTGATCCCATTTAAAAAATTCTGGAAAACACCATGTAGTAAAAATTCTACATAATTTCAAATAATCCTGAATACTGTTGTGAAATGCTTTCATCCATGCATAACTTAGAGTGCAGTAGCATGAGCTCACGTGACATCTGAGGGAGAGCTGTAGAATGTAACAGTAAACTTGCTTGTGCAGTGCAATTACATTTCTTTTCACCATTCTTGGCTGATAGACATCTTCATGTAGAGATGTTCATCTGAAGAAAAGCTTGCTTTGTAAAAAAAACATTTCTCATATGACACTTTCCTGATGTACTAGTCAACAGCGTGCATTGTCAGCAGTGCTTGTAATGTTTGTCTCAATGAATGTAGTACAAGTAGTTCTTCACCTGTAGTCTTTTGTGTGGGAGTTCCTATTATCTATTACCCAAACATAAAAATTAATGTGCTCCGTGATCATTCTCAACTAAAATCCCAGAACACAATATCAGGATGATCTTATCTTATCTGAAGATTAATTCTCAGTGTTATTTAAATTTTATTCAAAAATTAGATTTTCAGTTGTGACATTTAAATGTAACCAAATATTGTGAATGATAAAGGTGAATGTACAACTTGCAGAGATCTTCACTTTTTATCTAATAATAAATGTTGAGGATGATCTAATAATAATGTTAATAAATGCTTGTGAATAGCTAAGAGAATAATCGCTTAAGTTCAGAAACAGCAATGTAAATTCAAGAAGGGTTAATTACATATTTTCAAATTATTTCACTAGTGAAGCAAAAAATATAATTGTTTTATTTTATTAACATTTTTGAAACATTAATTCACACTGTTCCACATCTATTCAGTTTCTTAATAATTTTTTTTTAAATAACTGGTTAGTTAATCTTTTTTTTCGGGGGGGGGGGGGTATTTTCTGAGAACTATTGTTTTTAAATTTTTCTTTGCAAACAACTGAAATTTCAGTATGAACAGCAAGATATTTTGATGTAGAAAATGGATTTCCACATACCCCTCTAAGTATTAAATCAGAACTCACAGTATGCATCAGGAACTGTTAGAAAGAACAGAATGGTTTGTAAAATATGAAAAGTTTGGTACACTGTTCAGTTATGTTAATGAATTATACTTAAAGCTTTTACTTTAAAAACGTCAACAGATCCAAAAGCTTCATATGCAGTTCTGTGTAATGAAAATAAATAATATTTCAGTCTGAGCAGCATCTACACTATTACTGTTCAACGAAGTTTTTTATTCTGACATAATATCATTTATATAATTAAATGAACATTCAGTAATGGGTCCATGGAAGCAAATCAAGAGAGACTAAATAAGTTTTTCAATATCAGATTATTTCTGTCTGCTGTCTTCTTCTAGTCTAAATACTTAAACCTAAAACAAATAACCCCCCAAAAAAAAAAACATTTCCCCATATATCTAAGACAAATTTAGTTTGCTCAGATAAGATTTTTAACCTCTCAATGAACTTTACATAATCTCAAAGTTTTAAATTTATGTAACCTCAAATAATATATTTGCTCCAAAACAAAATTTGAAAAAGATTTTGATTTTACAAATTTCTAATTAGAGTCTACATTTCATATAAGTTTCATAATAGTGTCAGCGGTTATTGTACCTTACTGTGCATAACTGCACGCTGAACTTTTTCTTCCGTTTATTGCAGGAGTTCCCAAAAAGGGGTGCAAGGGTAGCACATGCAAAACAGTTCCTGCAATATGCAACCATAGAAGATATGCAGTGCATATTGTTAATGTTATTTGCATTTAGCAACGTAACATATGGTAGTTAATTCAGAGTGCATTCTGTAATGATTCTGTGCTTGTGCCCAGCTCATTTCTCTTTTGTCTCTAATAAATAGTAAGTACATTCGTGTTATATTACTCACATACTGCTTTTTTTTTCAAATCAACATCTTCCATATTTTTAGGTAATATTTAAATAATTAATATCTATATTTATGATGTCAAAGAGCAGAAAATGGAATAATGATTATGTGAAGTTTGTTTCACTTGCACCAGAAGAATTGATACTGAGCAAAAACCCCAGTGCACGATTTCTGGTGCTGTCTTTTCAAACACAAATAAATTTGAAGCCATCTAAACTTTTGGAACATTTTAAATGATATGGTGTTTCAGATTTCAGATTATAATGTTGAAGCATCAAAAGCTAAAACAATTCTGTTTGATTCTCGAACAACCCATCCAAAATTAAGCTTTATACCAACTGTAAAACCAATCCTCATGGCTTCATATCACATGGCATATAAAGCAACCAAACATACGAAGCCCTATACAATTGGATAAGAGTTGAAAAAACAGTGCACATTAGAAATAGCAATAACTGTTCTTGGAAAAGAAGCTTCAGACAAGTTTAAATCAGTGCCGTTATCAGATTATATTATTCAAAGCAGAATTAGTGATTTAAATTTAAGACATTTTGGATCAAGTTGTCACTGATACTACAGCTAGACCTTCAATAATCTTTCTCCAGTTGGACAAAAAAACAGATGTTGCATAACACAATCACCATGAAGAATTTCTTTGCGAAATGTCAATTGAATATCCAAATTATTGGTTCATGCTGACCCTGCTAAGAGCACCGATGAAATGAGATTTTTCACTTACAAAATACCCACTGTTTTCTTCATTGACAATCTCTGGCATTAAAAACATTACCTCCAAAGCTGAAAATATTCCTTAACACTTCAGTGAACACCATCAATTGGATTACAGGCAGTGCTCTGAATCACTGACTCTTAAAGTTATTTTGTGAAGAATTTGGAAGTGAACATTCTGTTTGATTTTTCCACACAGACATATGCAGATTGTCACATCGTGATAATTTAGCATGTTTAACTGAACTGCAAGAAGTCAAAACTTTTTTCTAAAGGAATGAGACTGATCTGGTTGGAAAAAATGGAATCACAAGAATTAACCAAATCTCAGCCTATTTGAGTGATATTTTCAATCGTATGAACAACTTGAATGCATCTATCCAAGAAAAAAAATATAAACATATTGACATACTGTGAGAAAGTAAATGGTTTCAAAGAAAAGTTACAACTTAGGAATTAACAAGTTAGAAGAAGGAATCTTTATAATTTTCCATCATTTGAAGAACTATTTGATAACAATAAGTCTCTAATTTCAAGTGTATGAAGATTATGTATTATTTGGAAACATTATCAGTCATTTGCCAGGTATTTAAAAGAAGATGAACTAAAAACTTCCAAAATGTGGATTATAAACTCATACTCTTTTAATTTGGATAATATATCGCATAATAAAGAAACAAATCATGTTTTTGAAATGTAGTTTGAAAGCAATACTTTGGAAACCATCTTGGGGTTTGGCAATGAGTATATTCTGAAAACTTACTGAAAAGGAACTAACTATGCTCATTCCACTTGTGAATGACATACTTATGGAAGTCTGCACTTAGTGCCCTTCTGTCAATGAAAACAAAATTCAGAAATCAATGGGATGCACAAGCAGATACGCGAATTGCTACAGCAACCCTTCAAAAACTCTTATCCAATAAACAAGATTTTTTTTTTTTTTTTTAGATTTATGCAACTTTGTTTTTGATTTCTTTAGAAACTGCTTCATGGTGTGCAAAAACATATTAAGTTGTTTTTTTGGGGGGCAGGGCATGAAAAGGTTGGGAATCTGTAGTTTATTACATTATTTATTACAACATGCTCGGCCCTGAAAAGGTACTTTTATTGGATCCTAAAAAGAACCATTTTTATATATATACCAATATCTCAGAGGATTGGATTATTCTGATTACAGAATAGCATGCTAGGTCTATTTAAGTGTGAGAAGAGATGCCTTTATGCATGAGTTTCTAAAAAAAATTGCCACATATTTACATCACACACAAGGCAAAACATGAAAAATTTATGCAGCTAGCCTATTCAACAATCAAAACTAGAATTTGGGGTATTTGATCAATGGTTGGCTGTTGATACTGCAGATCATAAGTTTTTAAACAAGCTTTGTAAAAGTACATATGCAGATCATAAGTTTAAAATAAGCTTTGTAAAAGTACATAATGTATTTATTGTATTTTTGAGAATATTCAATGCATTTTTTAAGAGGCATGTTCCAAATATATGTAATTTGAAGATAAACAATGAAGTAGAACTAATACTATGTGTTTGAAAGAATATTAAAAACTGTATTTTTCTAAAAGAATTTGATGTAAAATTCACATTGGTAGAACATTTCGAAATATTTGTCCATTTTATTCAAATATGGTTTTAAAAAAGAATAATGTATAAAATTGGCAGGGCATAAAATAAAAACAAAAATCATTTTAACTGCTTCTTAAAAAAGTATTGATGATACAACATAAGAATAAATGCTCAAAAAATTATTCCACAATAGCATACTTGAATGAATGATCACAATGTCACATTTTAATTATTACAAAATATATATATGTGTTTGTGTGTACATCAGAATTCCTGTAAAAAAAGTCCAATAACGGGCTTTACAGTTCTTATATCTAAGCACACATTTTTAAAAGAATAACAAAAGTTTTTATGCATTGCCATCACAATTCTGGAATTATTAAAACCATGTCATGATGCTTCGACCTATAAAAGAAAATATTAGTTAATGAAAAATATGCTTATTTAATACAAAGTTGTATTAAAAGCATGAATTTAAAAATAAAAATATAATTAACGCATTACATCTTTGATCACTTTTATATAAACCAGAGGTTTGAACTATTCAAAGATTCTACAATATTGTCATTTATACAGTTATTAATTCGTACTATTATAATTACTAAGTTTGTTAAATTTCACTGAAAATTTTTATTAACAAACATCACATTTTCAAATATGTTATGAAAAAAGCTGTGATGTTTATTAACAAAACTCACATTTTATCTCTCATAACATCTTTCAAAATGTCACTACTGCAATGTAAATATGATTACAGTGTTATTCACATGCTTGGAGAGAATTAACAAAACAATGTTTTGTATGTTCAACCATCTAATCTTTTGTCAGAGCAGTCAGAAACATCAGTGATTTTTCTTAGATGCCATTTAAAAAACTGTATCTTCTCTTTTTTCTGCTTCATTAGCCCAGAAGGGCTATTAATTTAGTTTCGGCATTTTGCATTGAAAACTTTAAATGTCGACATTTTTCAAATTTTTGCCACCAAATGTTATCCAGGGTTCATACACATTTCTACACACAGAAATTAAGTACTTTAATACCATCCCCAAAAATAAAATAGCAAGTAGGATACATTATTATTAAACATAACATAATTATTAATTAGTTTGAGAATAAAATAAACTTTATGAAATTTATCAAGTAGCATTAAATATTTTACACTTGTAATAGTTGGACACATTTGAAAGAAGATAAGTGACATTATATTTACATTTTACTAACAGCTTTATGTTGATTAATTTTATGTTTCATTTTATCACATACTTCTAGGTCTAAAGGTTAGTAAATAGCAGGTAGATTTCATGTCAAGTGGCATAGGTTAAAATGAGAAGTAAAATCTTAATCAGCAAGATTCATAACAAAGACTGTCTGTTGTCACTGCTGCTGCTGCTTGCCTAGAGAAAGACTTGCTGATCAGAACAAACTTGAAAGGCCTGATGTAAGTGGCAAGTTTTGAAAGTTAGTTGGGCTCTGTCTGACGCAGTTAGTGTCATAGCTTCATGTAGAGTTCCACGAGTTGTAACCCAATTAATGTACTTTAAAGTTTCAATAATCCAGTAAAGCACCAGAGGTGATAAGCTGTTTTGTAATATTTTAAGTCTCACTAAACGCAAAGAATACCTTTTAGATAAATTTTTACATTTTTGTGTTTTATCTTGTGACCATGGTAAGTATTAATGAAAGGAAATAACTCTCTTAATTTTTAAGCGTAAGCATCTAGTTATAAATAATTAAATTAGGTAGTTAAATAACCTTAGTCATTATGGATTTACATAGCCACTATTAAATTTGATTTAATTTTTAACAATACTTGTTAAAAAAGCCTTATTAAAATGACAATCTAATAAAATTTCACAATACATGTAATTTATGACATTGATTCTTAAACGATATTATGATAATTACACATTAAAAGCTAGCAACAACACTCAACAAAATATTTAAGAATCTTTTTAATTTGACGCCTCCCCAGACATTTTGGCTAATTTACATTGATTTTCTTCTCTTTAAGCAGCTTTCCTAACAATAAGAAATTTGTTTCAATAAGCAAACCAATGTTCTCACTAGTTTCTGTATGCTTTATCTTTTATCTTGTCAACCTCTCCACAATGTACCTATGAGGGTTTACTTGATCTGGTAAAAGTAAAATAATCCTAAACCACCTGACAGCTTTGAAGCAAATTATCGCTATGTCTGAAAGTAACTATGTCGCTATGTCTGAATGTAGCTAAGTCATACAAAGGTTTGGCTTATTTAAAAAGAACTCAAAACATAAAGGCACGTTCTTACACTAAGAAAATCAATTACAGCTCATGGTGATGTAATTAAACAAGAAGAGTCAAATTCAAATTTAAAATGTTAACTAGTGGTCAAAGACTATACAAATTAATTCTAATTTAAGCTGGCTCAGTAATTCTATCATCATAACAAATTCAAATGTTGGCAGCGATAATGTAAAGATGAATAATTACAAATTATCAGAGCTGGCAGGAACTAATGCGGCAAGCAAGCAGAGGTCAGAAACACACACTATCTTACACACACACCTAAAACCTAAGTTTAAAAATTGTCTAAGTGATTTGAAATCTGGTAAAGAAATAGAAATGGGAAATTATAGTAAAGGCTGAAATTATAAACAATTGGGTACTTACATATTAATAACTATACATATCTTTGAAGAATAATTTTCTTTCTTATTATGCATTCAGTTTCTTCAACATGTTTCCTTTTTCTTTTAGAATTTTTGGATTTAATTAAAGATTCCTGTTATTCTAAAAACTATATTTATTTAGAATGTATAGAAAAAGCTGCTAACTTTGTTTCTTTAGTAACATGAACATTCAAAAAAATATTAAATATATATGGTAAGGGCCGTTTTACAAAGCTGGCAGATTTACACCGAGCAACAAACACCTAAAAATGGCAAATCTTTTAGAATTTAGAGCAGGTAGTGGAAGCAAAATTTAGGACCCACAGAGATTGCATCAGGTGGGAAAATACCTAGTGCCAGTCCTGTGTATGATGCATTGATATATTAGATGAATCTTTTAAACTGTCAGTTTTCAAATTCTTTATTAATAAAAATTCCTTACTAAAATGCCTGTCCATGTGATAAGATTAGAAGCATTTTTTGGTATTTTCTATGCTTCTGTCTAGTGAAAAGTAGTGAAAACAAAGGAAAGATAAACATGTTAAGAAAAAGATTCTAGTATCAGAAATAAAACATTCAAACATTACATTTTCATTGTTCTTACAGATGTTATCCAAAAAGTAAGAAATTAATCACAAACTTTCTGTAAAATACATCCATTACATGTTAATACCGTGGAGACATTTTTCATTTTAACATTCTTCTGGAATCTTCCAGAATCATGGGTCTATTAATCTTGCCTTCAAAGTTTTCTAAACTTTCAAGCTGCAATATCTAAAATCCTAAAGAAAAATTACTCCTACTAATTCTGTAACAGTTAAAAACCAGAAATATTTTAGAAAAAAAATCAGAGGGGAAAAAGTGTAAAATTAATTTTATAGAGAAAACTAATCCCTATTCTGAGAATTCCGAATATTCTGACACAATTATATGAGAAAGACTCTTACCATGAAAAAAAATTACAGAGAAGACATTTTTAATTAATTACATAGCCTATTTTACTTTTGCTAAGAACTGTTTCGCAAACTGTACTTTAAGCATTATACCTTGTTTATTTTTGATTCAAAATATTGTATAATGCGTGGCCAAAATGGCACTTTATAATATGACAGTGAAAAAATGAAAATATTTTATTTTAATATTATTTTTCAAGTATAATTTCAATACATTACCATTATTTTAATAACATTTATCAATGTTACAATGTTTTAAAAAAATCGTCAAAAAATTTCCGGATCTAGGAATTAAAAATTTTCTGTAGAAAATAATCTTAAAATCGCCAAAACGGTGATAAGTTGCTATTTATTTAGACCCGTTTAATAGAAAAATTCAGGTCCTTTAAAAGCAAAAAAGTTCTTTAAGAGCTCTCCATAGATTAAAAAAAATTAAATAGTTCCAAAATTCTTATGTTTCACTTCTTGTTCAGAAACTCGAGTATCCCATCACTTATATTAGAAATAGTAACAAATTACAGCCCATGAACCTGTTCACCCACTCAAAAGATAACCATATTTGTCAGTTAATTGCCAAAAATAATCCTCTAAAATGCTAATTCACACTCAAAATGGCAGTCTTAAAAACAGACCAAAATTTCAGATGATTAAAATTAAAAACCTTTTGCAGATTTTAACCGAAATTAAGGACTTTTAAGGACTCTTAAGGAGCGTACGAATCCTGTTATTGGCCTGTGTTATAGTTAAAGGAATTAAATAATGAAGAATCTTCAAAATTGTATGTATGTTTCTCGCATTGTGATAAAGCAACAGCACCTAAAAACATCAAAGTTTGCATAACGTAACCTTCCACCGAATATGGGCATCTGGAGGCCCTAATTTGGAATTTGAAATTTGTTTTATTATTGATTTCATATTTTGTAACATTTAACGAATTTTTGATTAACAAACTCAATGATTTCAAAGCGAGCAATCGCAAAACTGTACGAGGGGGGACATTTTTATCTCCAGCACATGAGACTGTGTATCGAAAATCTAAAGTTATGCTCTTTTTAAAATTATTTTGCAATATTGCTATTGAATTGATTTTTATGTTTAAGTGCAAAGAGCATTTAATAAATAAAGGTAAAACACAAAAGGTTTAAAGTCCCTACATATATAACCAAATCTGGTGATTAATAAGAATGAAAAACTAATTTGCTAGACTAGGGATGGGCAAATGTTTTCGTTTGCGGGCCAAAAATTGAAAAAAAAAAGTTCGGCGGGCCAAGGTAAGTTTTTCTAAAATTTTAAAAACATATACAAGTATTACAATTTAAATATGTTAATGAGAAGAATGAAATTGCGCTTTCATTTTTAAAAGTTTCTTATATTGAGGTTCGAAGTGAGATGTACTGATTCTAAGGAACGAGGCTAACTGCTCATCTGTCACTCTACTTCTTAAATAATTCTTTCTAAGGTTCATTGTTGAAAACACTTGTTCACATACATAAGATGAAGCAAACATAGCACTGATTTTCTGGGCGTGAGATATTAAATTCAGGAAACTCACTTTCGATAATGATGTTATATTCTTTGAAGACTGCTACAGCTTCATTGCAGATGAGACACACTGGTTTATCTTTTACAACTGTAAAAAATATTTCTAGGTCCATTCATCATTAAAAGCATGGCATTCTGAATCAACTTTACGTTTTTTAGTAGACATTTTGGGGTTGAAATATTTTACGAATAACCCAAACAAGCACTAGCTACGCTATACTTTTAACAATTTCAAAACCACTATTCACAATGATGCTATATGTCCGCAATCTTTCCATACGCAATCAATAATACTAGAATTCGCGACAAAAGAAAAGACCGCTGGCTGGAGCTTAAAATGCTCAGTCTGCCAAATGTGAGGTCTGATTCACTTATATTGGATTCGCATACTTCTCCCCGAAAAACAGATAACGATTCTTAAGCCAATCTACAGCATAACTACCAAAGTACTTCTGCGTTTAACACTTTACCGATTGAAAGGTGTTTGTGCTTGCTATTTCCATCGATTTATGTTTTGTAAAACAAAAATAGAGACAGTAAAAAGATCATCAATAATTTGAACAAAAGGAAGAAAAAAAGTTATATTTAAACAAAGTAGAAAAAAAGTTATATTTAAACAAAGTAGAAAAGGAGATGGAGATATAATATTTAAATATATATTTCTTTTAATTTGCCTCGGACCAGCAAATTAAGATTCTATCCGCGGGCCGGATACAGTCTTTCAAGGGGCCGGATTTGGCCCACGGGCCGTAGTTTGCCCATCCCTGTGCTAGACAATAAAAGAAACTGCATGACAAATACATTATACAGGCTAAACTTATTAGCAAATCTTCTTTTCTCAGTTTATCTGACAATATTTACTGGTGCATACCAAAATACAAACAAGCAACTCTTCAAACTTTGTAATCTTCTGTTTATGAACTTTCGAATGTTTGTGTGCACTTCTGAAAATGTTCTCTGAAGCTGTAATAAGATATCCTGAAGCATTTTTGCCAAGTTTACAAGAAATTTTATGGACATGTACTTTTCTTTCACATCACTACTTCTAAGCACAAAAAATCTTAAAACAAACCAAAAATTATGCTAAAAACATAATAAATAAAACATAAATGAATTTAAAACAGTAGGCTAATTAGAAAGAAAGTATGCAAATTCCAACACACACTACGAAATTCACCAATATATATTTGCTAACAGAAAGCAAATCACAATACTATATACTTCCTTAATTCCAGAAAGTTAATAACAAGCAACTGTTTTAATGCCATTTCAAGTAACTGGCATTGAGAAATTTTAGCATTTCAGATTAAAAAAGCTATTAACAGATTTTCCCCTAATGAGGTAATCAAGTAACAAATATACTCCCTCTCTCTCAAAGAGCACAGCAGATGAAATGGTTAGAGAACTGTTGACAGCCTTAAGGAATTCCAACAAACAAACTCATTTTTCATTTGTGGCCAGCTAGGAAAATCCTTGAAAGAATCATGGGTTCAATGATGACAAACTGTTTCGAACTTTTTTACACAGTGGACAACATACTTTCGACATTTTTACTTTAGAATGGTTCTTTATTCCATACCTTTACTTTAGAGTGGGACTTTGTTTCCTACCTTTCCTTCAGAATGAGATCTCTATCAGAAAAGAATTTTTAAGCAGTAATAGGTAATCTTTAAGAGCAGCAGTGCTTACTCTTACTTAAACAGACTGAATGTGTAACAGCACATAACTCCTGAACTGAACGGCCCACCAGCGGCCGAGCGGTAAAGACGATGAACACTGGTAGTTCGGTCCAAGGTTTGAATCCCGCAAACGGGCTGGCTGCATGGGTATTTTCGTGGTTTTCCCCATGCGTAATGTGTATACGAGCCAGTTTCCCTTAGAAAGTCCTCCACGAAGGCGTCCCTCCCTTTAGGCAGATAGCCCTCGTGTGCTTTGCCGTAATTGAATAACCTAACCTGAACCTTTCTTAGTTGCTGAATAAGTGAAAAATAAAACTTCTTCTGGAAAAAAAAAAAAAAGAAAGAAAGAAAGAGAACATATAAAGTTCTTCAGCATCAAAAATTATTTATCTAAGTGTCATAGGTGCTAACCTTGAAATATGAAAAAAGGGAGATTCGAGGGAAAATTGAGAATTTTCTAGAGGTTTTCACGCTGAGTGGCGACAAAATCCCAAAAAATATACAAATCGACTTAAATTCACTTTAAAATGGCCAATAAAGTTTATTGAACTACTTACAATATTATTCTGGTATAAACTAAATGTTCCAGGGCTAATTTTATTTTATAATTTTGTTAAACTTTTATGGTAAGAAAATCCTGAGCACAGCACAAAAGTTGTTATTTATTAAAGCACTTTTAAATGCAATGAAAATAAAATTAATAATGAATGTACATAGACTGTGTGTATAAACTTTGCAACCTATCACTTACTGAGGTATAACAAAATTAAATACAAATATAATTGATTAAACATTGCTTGAATCTTTATAAAAAGTTTTATAATATTAACAACAGATTAAAACAATTCAGATCAGATAAAATTTAATAAAAATTATACTGAAAATCATTAGGTGGAGGGAAACGGAATTCGCACTATTTAAGTTTCACATTTAATAAATTTCATTTATAGCTACAAAACATTTTCCTTAGTACAGGTCAAAAATAAAGATTAGAAGATTTGCGATTTTCCAAAGACCGGAGCATGTAACAAAAAACCCGTAACTTCCAGTGAAACTAGGAGAGTTGGCAACTATGAAGTATACACCAGGCTACTTAGTTGCAGTGTAACATTTAAAATTAAATTACAGGTTTGGAAGCAGCTTAATATACTAAATAAAATTTAAATGAATTTCATAAAAATGCTTCTAAAATCTTACAATGCAGTTAACACTATGCAACTCATCATGAAAAACAGTTCTTTTTGTTTTATTAATAATTCTACAACATATGATATGTATAAAAATATAATGAGAAATCAGTGAAAATTATATATTTAATTTTTTAAACTCCACTTTCTTGAACCAGAAACTTGATAAAGCACAGACAACTATACAATGACCATACTAATCAGCTTTCTCTATAATACTAATCAGCTCTAATACTAATCATACTAATGATTATAGATCAGCAATGTAATTTTTAATGTTTGTATCCTTCAACTAATTTTCTATTGAAAAACTTATCAGATATCTGCCAATATTCCAGAAACCACTTTCAATTTATACTACAAAGAAGCAAAACTTGAATGAATTCTGGCAGAAGTCTTCGTTTGCTTATATAATTTTTTTTTTAATTTTCTTTGCATTCATAACTCTGTTAGCTGTATCATTTGACCATATTAATTAACTATAAAACTTTTACAGCAACTTTTCACATTATACAAATAAAAATTGCATATTTAATACTTAATTTCAAACTGAACATTATTGATAAAATTTTTACATTCATGTAAGAAATAAAAAGTTAAACTTTTAATGTTACATGACATACAGATTTGGAAAAGAACAAAAATTCCAAAGATGACAGGGTAACCTCAAATTCAATTCCAGAGCAAAATTTCAAAAAGAAAAGAAAAAAAAAATGGGGTAAAATGTATATAAATACATTTTTAGCAAATCAGTTACAGAAGCTGTAAGATATAATTATTCATATTTATTAATTATGGCTTTGTAATCAATAATATTAACAAATTTTAAACCACCAAAACTTTGTCTTACAGAATGAACCTAAATACACTTAATGATACAGCAAATATTTTCCCTGAAATACAGTTTCCCTGAAATGCTTTAAATGCTTAAAGATTAATACTTACTCAAATTACTTAGATGTTGTTGATGAATACATCGAAATTTAAATTAACAATTGTCAAGAAGCAGATGTTGTAGGTATAGGAGATGCTTCTTCAAGAGTAGCATTGCCATTCATAACATATGAAGTTCCAAGTCCATATAAATGTCCACAGTACTTGGCATCGTCAATGTTATCCTCAAAGAACATCTGAAAGCGTAAAATATATCAAAATAGAAAACAATTAGGCTAATTTCAGTAATTTTACATTGAATGAAAATAAACATGATATGCATAGTTAAAGCCCCAATCATTTATGGCCCTGTAAGCATGATTGGCCTCACTAATCATGCCCTATTAATAATAGCCATACTGCCTATTACAGTCAATATGGCATTATTATTACAGAGCTATTATAGCTGGTATGACTTGTCGGAGCCCCAATAACAATATTCACTAAATACCCATTTATAACAACCCAGTTATGAATTGATGCAAATGAATATAATCTAAGTAAGAAATTCAGAGTGCATAATAATAATAGCAGTTTAAAAAGTTATCTGATTGTAGTAATTAACCATATTTTACACAAAGATATTTAAATTTTATAAAATTTTTAGTACAAATACATAAATAAAGTATGTCATATACATAAATGCATGTCATAAAACATATTAAAGACAACACTTTTTATCCCATCAAACTAAAATTCTCTAGAGAAATATATGTATCAAATTAACATTTTAGCCAACTCAGAACAGGATTATAAACACGCTGCTTAACTGAACAAAAAGCATAATTCCTATTCATATTTATATTCAGGGACATTTTTTATGAGAAAAAAAGAAATGATTTAATTTTTGTTTGTAGCAACTCAATAAGCCGAACATTAACATATATATGAGTACACACCAAAAATAATATTCCCATATGTGGCCACAAAGCATATTATGAATGGAACAACTTCATGCATTTAGGGTAGTGAGTTTGCCTAACAGTGTTATCATTATGACACTTTGGAGAGCTTTTAAATTTCATATTCTCATGATAACCTATAGAATATAATCCATATATATCCAAAGATTTCATTAGTAGATACCTGATTGAAACATGCATAAAGAATTTCAGCAGAAATGACTGAAATATATGTAACCAGTTTGACCAATTATTTTTATTTTATGAGGGTTAACAAAAGATGGTGGGATCCCAGCAATTTCATTATGCTTTTCAGCATACCAAATCTCAAGATGCTGACATTAACTTATGCACATATTCAACAGACTTTTTTCATCATTAATCCTCTGAGTATGGTGGCATGGGATGAAGGGTGCAAGACTAGGATTCAAACCCTCACAGCCTCTTCTCAAAAAAGGGATGGAACTTAAGCAAATGGTCTTCATGTGTTCTACTAAATTAAATAACCCAATCTAATCTTCTGACTCTGATCTCAATTCCATGGAAAATAATATACAGTGCTGTCACCACTGGCAGAGCATTCTTTTTCAATCATGAATCACTTGCTTAGATCGCCTACATCTCTATCAGATATTTCATAATTTTTAAATCCAAACTTCCATTATTTGATGTACATGCAATTATGTACATTTTTTTTAGCATCCCTTCTTCACAATACCATTGTAATCTGGGTACCAACATAAAACAAAAATTACGTATTGTTACGAATGTACTTGTAGAAAGTGTACTATAAAGAAACAGCTGAGAAAAATACCACTAAAATAATAATTATCAATATATGTGAATGTTCACAATTCTTTATAAAGCAGAACAAATATTATAAAATCTGCTTTCCAATTAATAGAATTATTGAAATTAGGCCATATTTATATATATATATATATATTATATATATAGTATTTTGTTTACCAAATATTAATGATTTTCTTAAAAAATTGGATTATTTATAATCAAAAGCAATATTACAGTTCTTACAAAACAGAGATTGTCAGGAAAAAGAATAATTATCGATGCTGCCACATAAGTTTTTTTATTATTATTATTATTATTTGTTTTTATGGTTGAAAGCTTCTAAAATGGGTAAGACCGTTATTTTCAATTACAATGATTTTTAATTAATGAAAAATACATACACGTGTCAATATCCATTGAAAAGAGCATCATCATCCAAAAAAATTAAAAGCTATACATTTCAAAATCTGCAAACACTAAAATTATGTTACTAAACACTCAAAATGCAGCTTAGTGCTTTTACATAAAAATACTTTCAATCACCAGGAATTTTAAGTTAATAAGTGGTACACAGCAGTTTTCAGCTGTTGTATAACTTATTCTTTAAATGATCCCAATATATAAATAATGAAAAATTCAACAGATACACATGCATAAGTGAGAATAATTTTCTTTAAAAAGTACTATTATACTACAAACCTCTCTCATTTTAAAAAATGTCGCTCCTGTTAGTAAACTGTCACTTCCTGCTTGATGTTGTGGGCCAATCCTTTCAAGCTAATAATTTCAACAAACAAAAAACAGATTTAATATAAAATATAAAAAAATGCTTTCCAACAGTAACAATAATATAGCTGAGAAATGGCTTTCAGTAAAATTTAAAAGGCATCAAGGAAAGTGAAAGGCCATCCATTTTTTTTTCCTTGATGATTTAAATATGATAAGTATGCATATATTTAATTTTTAATAAAAAGTTTCACATGTATTACATAAATCTGCATCATTGTTTAGTAATGGACTCCACAATAATTATTTACCTTTTGTATGCATATACACACACATATAAAATATCAGAACTAACAGAAGCAAGACATTTTAAACAAATCAGCAAATTACATTCCAATTGTCTTGAAAATTATAGTTAAATCTACTGATAAGCAATAAAATGCAAGAGTAAATTGTTATTATGGATCAATAAACAGTTTGACTGAAATTTTTATGATGCAATGACATTTTTAAAAGCCTTTCAACAATTAATCCCTTCAGAATTTCTGAAAATGCCAAAAATATTGATTATACTCCAAAATCCATCAACTATTTTATAGATTTTATAGATTTTCACTATGATATGATCATTGGGACATATTTCAAGAGGCATGTTTATGTACTTATTTAAAGGAAACTATTGTAGGACATATGTGTAGAGTTTGGTTGGTTAAAGAGTTAAGGAATAAGAAATCAATACCAAGCATAAACAAAAATTCCATGTCATCAATATGAATGGTTTTCTAATTACGATACAGAAACAAAATGTTACTAATCTGACAGAAACCAGTGAATATCAATATGATCATAAGGGTATTAAGTTATTAATTATAGTTACATACTATATCTCAAGTCAAATTATATATTATAACAGATACCAAAAAAATTGGATCAAAGCTCGCTCTAACTCCAAAATTAATTTCTTTTCCATGGATGAAATGGATTAAAAATATAATTTAGCCTAGATTTAACTGCAGCTTTTAGCAGAATTAAGATAAAATTTGTTACTTTTATTTTATATACATTTAATTCATTACTTTTTAGATCTTTTGTTTTAGATTTTTTTATTTTACATTAATAATATATAAAATATGTAGATTATACTTTAAATTAACTCTTTAATTCTCTTAATTCCTCTTTTTAATTTGAGAATGTGTCATATCTGGAAGTTCATTCTGTAACCATCTGCATTGAGCATAGCTCCTTGGCCAATCAGATTAATGCAAAACTTGTATTAATAGGAACTAACTGCATAGTTTTTCTCGCCACATTGCTTTCCTACTGATGTGTCGCTTAGCCTCTGCTAGCTATTCACCATTATTTAAGACATAACAACATATCTAAAATTGTGGGGTATGTTAAGCATCCCTAGTCTTCTACCAGTTATGAAGACATTGAAATTTGCCATCCAAAAATACATGATATTAACTTTCTTTTACACCATGACCGGAAATGCATTAACATTGTGAATATTTCTTAAAATAAAAAATATATATCTTCAGATTTCTAAATTAAACTTGAAGAAAATAATTTGTTTAGTCAACAGAACTGTAAATATTATACAAAATTTTTCTTCTCTGCTATCACTAATGCTTTTTCAACAAAAGGCTTCTCTATTGTTAAGACTTTTCTTCTTAAAACGGGGGAGATATGTAAAATAAAAAATAAATAAATAATATGTTACTTAAGAATATATTTAAATTAGCTCTTAATTCCTCTTTTTAATCTGAAAATGCGTCATATCTGGAAATTAAACCTATAACCATCTGCACTGCGTACAGTTTCCGGTCAATCAGATTAAAGCAAAAATTCTAATATAAATAGCTACTAACTGCATAGTTTCTCTCTTTTTTTTCACAACATCAGACAACATGTCACTTAGCCTCTGCTAGCCATTCTCCATTATTTAAGATATAATGGCATGTCTAAAATTGTAAGGCATGTTTAGCACCCCTAGTCTTCTACCAGTTATGAAGATATGTGCTAAGAAATTCGTCATCCAAAAAATAAATTATGTTTAACTATCAAACTGGGTCGTGCTTCTTCCGAAATTCTAGCCAGTCATTCCACTATGATGCAAGTTCGAATCATCAATGCAGCAGTGTTTTGCGCCATGAGATGATTCAAAAGGTCTTAAGAAAAAATTTAAGGATACGTTAGGAATATATAAACAAATTATTTTTTTTACATAAGAACATGTACTTGTAAATACCACCTAAGTGTGTTAGAGGAACAGGAGGAATAAAAAATATATGAATACAAATAAGTTAATTCTATATATTGTTAATGCTATATGTGCATATAATGTCAGAGGAAATGAGTTAATTCTCTCTGCGATAATATATACCTTGCATCATTAAGTCATGGATGTTAAAAATGCCAGGCTTTTCCTGGATGGATATGTGCTGCTATCTCAAGGTTTGAAATGAGGTGAGTGTCAGAGACTACTGAATTCTCATGCGGAAGATTTTTTAGATAATTCAGTGGGAGACAACTTGGACGGTTAAATCAATTAGGCAAGAGTTACGCACAAAAAGGAAAAGCGAAAAGCTTTTCTTTAACATCAATGCCTCAAACAGCAATGACATGTGTTACCAAAAACAATCTTTAACAAACAATAATTTCTAACATAAAAAGATTGCATCAACACATAAAGGTTCTAGTGCAAAAATAATTTGTTTTCGTATTTCCGACCTACCGTAATTAATAGTTTGTTCGGGATCTTTTCAATCAACTTGTATACAAAAATGAATAAAATACAGTGTACCCTTGATTATCTGGGCTAATGCCACAGGTGAAGGCTACGGATAACTGAAAAACAAGATAATCCAAACTATCAATTTTCAAGCACACTGGATGTGTTTTCTTTAGAAAAAATCAGTGATTTTAATTGTTTTTGAAAACATTTAAATGTTTTTTTAATCTTACTGCATATTTTTTGAAGTGTTATTTTATTATAGTATTTGAATCCGCTTTGGTCAACTAAGTCTGACAGAGTTTCAATAGAGGTTATTGCTGTCTTAGGATTAATTGCCAGTATCTTCTTTGTTTATAATTTCAACACTGCTCTCTGCTCCGACATCTGAAATGATAGCTGCATCACTCAAGCACTGAAAGCCCAGCTCAGTTGAACTGCCATCGAACCCTTTGATGTTTTCCCAATCAACAATTTCGAAGAACTTCGAATTTTAAATTTTTTAGCATACAAAACTTCAGTTACTGTCTCAACTTTTTCACAATTACATAAATCTCGAATTTTTACATTAGGAAGAACCTTTCTCCCTGTTTGCAATTGCACATGTTTAATTTTTTACACATAGCATTGAGTACGCACATCCATGCATGGATTAATCTGAACCTGGATAATTGAGAACACACTGTAATGAAGTAATATTTTTAAAATATTATATATAATACACTGTATTAATAATATATTAAATATTTTTAATGCACATAAAACCACTGTTAACCTTTTGACGACGGGGCGCCTTTGTCCAAGACGCGCGCTCAGGACGAAGTGCAAGTGAAAGGAATTATGTTACAGGACGGGGGTTTTGCTCCACTAGGCCTAAGTTTAGAAAAAAAATCGCAGATAATTAAGTTTAAGTCCTACCACCGTAATTTTTGGTAGTATTTTAGATTATTACGTAATCTGTCTTATAGCATTAAAACTAGACTTTAATAATGTTTTTCCTTCATTTTATACGAAAATATATAAAAAAAGTTTGCTTACCTTGAGAAATAATTTTTGAAATTGCTATTCCAATTATTCCAAAATTTTAATTGACAAAACACATTAATATACTTTCACATTAATAAAAAATATATGACAAAGGCTATTTACAAAAAGAAATAATAAAATTTAAAATGAAGACTGAGTGTGGAAAATCTCGAAGCAGGGAGAAACGCAAAGTCCTACGTTGCATGATTTGCAAGCATAAAATGTTTGTTGTGTTTTTCTTTCTTTCAGCACGGTTTGTGAACAAACAATGCACTTTCTGCGGTTTTTTTCTCCCTTTTTGTTCAGATTAAGTATAGGAAAAAGCCTACCAGATAATCGGATAGCCGCTGGTATAGATCTTACTGTAAACTGCTTTTCGTCTCTATAATTTTCATAGTTCTCTAAAATTTGCTCAATTAATTTCATCTTAAATTGGAAAAGCGGCGTTTTAGTGCCGTGTTTTTTGTCATACAAAATGTGGGAATTCAATATGGTTATATCCATAAGCCCAAAGAATAATTTTTTGTACCATTTCACCGATTTTCTAAAACTTGAATGGTGTGTCATAACTCCGTCTCCTATGTCTACACCACCCATGTTTTTGTTATAATCAATAATACACCTAGGTTTTAAAATGTCTTCTCCAGTAACTCTATCTTTTCTGCCAGATTTAGCCATTTCTTCCACACATAACCGGATACTGATTCGCATAATTTATATATTTTTATGCCGTAGCGCGATCTTTTCGATGGAACATATTGACGAAAGCCAAGGCGTCCTTTCCAACCAAAAAGCGATTCATCAATACAAATATTTTCCTCGGGCGTGTAGGTTCTTTTAAACTTATTTTTCAGGTTTTCAACAATTAATCCGAGTTTTTCCAACTTTTTAGCATCCTTGTTTGAGGTGAAATGCAAAAATTTTTAAATGTTGAGAAAAACATCTCTAGGCATAACTTTGTTGAAAAACAGAGTAGCAAATATCTCATTTGTAGTAAAATACATTTTCAAATTAGGCTTCTTGATAATGCCCATCAGTATTATCATTTCAAAAAACACTTTTATGTTTTCAATACTTAGATTTGAAAATCTGGCTGATTTAGAAGTTGATGGGACACTTCTTTGAGCACTTTCTGCAAAACTGTTTGTTTATTCAACAATCAAATTTAAAAGATCATTATCAAAGAAAATATTGAAGAAATCAATTTCTTTTTCTGCATGATCTACAGAATTTGTTCCCGGTATTCCAGTAAATGTATGAGGATGCAATTCCTCAAGCTCTCGAGTCCAAGATGAAGTATCTTCAGTCGAACTTTTACGGGATGTGGAAGGCAGGCATTCAGCCAGCTCAGTCTCTGACAAAAAGTTCGTGTCAGAATTGTTAGAAATATCCCTTTCTAACTCTTTAGCAAATGAATCATCACTTTCATCTATATCGCTAGTTGGTTCATTTACCATAAGAGTATATTCATCCTCTGATAAATAACGCTTCCTCGCCATAATAATCTAGAGTCAAGGCTTTCCGAAATAACAAGAGAAGTGCGCAAAATATATCCGAAAGCAATACAAACTGTAACAAAACTGAAGCTGAAACCCTAAAAAACCCCACATAGTAGCGAAAACAAACAAAAAAAAAAGTGTTCGGAGAGCTATCAGAAGCGAGAATGCTTATATCACGTGGAAAGTTAAAGAGCCGAGCTGTGTTTGTTTACATTACGATTTCCCCCCCTCCCCAGCCACAGCTGACAAGCAAAATACAAAAAACAGATAGAATATAAACGATCTGAAGGTCAGAATACTAAATCTACGTTCAGTTTAAGTGTAATGGACACAGAGTGCCATCTAGTGGCTATTAAAAATTGTTTCAGCTTAAAATGCGTATCTGCACTGCCCGTTCACTAGGCTAGTTCTCCAGGAGTGCACGGGTGAACCGCCCGGGGCTCACATGCGTCCATACGAAATGCATATATGATTCGCCCGTCGCGAAGAGGTTAAGAAAATAAATATGCAAAAACTGAATACATTTAATACAGTTATGCTGCCTCATTGACCCTCCTCCCCCAAAAAAGATCAAAATAATGAAACTGTTTACATAAAATAAGTGGAATGAAAAAAATAATAGCAAAAAAAACTTTGCATTTCTAATCTCTATGATAAACACAATCATAAAAATTAAAAATGCATTTTTACAACATATAAAATTTTGATAAATAATAGCTTTTTTAAAACGTAGAAAACCAGTTGCACTAATCTAATTAAGAAACAATACAAAACTGCATTTAACTCTGCATTGTTAACAGTTAAAAATTATATTAGTAGCCTTACAGACGAACAAGACAGAAGCACTAGAAACAGAACAAACACTGATGTCTGGGAATCAAAACAGCACTGAAAATTTAATCTATAAAGAATTACACTAGAATATGAAAAAATAACTACACACAGCAAAAGAAAAAACAGTTATCTCAGTTTCCATGAACGTTTATGAATAGTTAATGAAATAGCTATGAGAGCATTATAATTTACATTCCAAAAGGTTTATTTAAATATTAATATAGCTATACAAGTCTACATGCAGTACATGGATTTTAAAATTCTTTGAATAAATTTAAAAAAAAAAAAACTTACATCTAGTTGTTCTGCTACTTCTTGTAAGCCACCTTTAAGATTTTTACAGCTTTTCATTAAATATTTCACATCATAGATTGTTGGGAAGTATATCCTTAATAATTCAAAAAAATCTGATTCTTCAGCAGGTAAATTTTGGTCAGTCAATAATTTCAGCAAGTACCCAAAATCATAGCCACTATAAAAAAAAAATGCATACTGATTTTGATATTTTTTAAACAATTTAAATATATGGCAAGGAAATTAATTTCAAAAGTATGTATGCTTCATATGAAAAATTTCTTCATTACTGTTTTAAAACTAACTCAGTTTCAAACTATGATTTAATCTGTAAGGAAGAAAAGAATGTTATGTTTCTCACTTCCCCATAAACACAAAGACCGACACATTCTCATATAGATGACTGCCCTATTGTAAACAGAGCAGTTTTTTCCCCCATTTGTGCACAAAAGCATTCCAAAATCTGTTATGCAAATGTGGATGTACTTCATCATAATCTAGTTCAACAGCCCTATAAAACTAAAATTTGATTTTAAGTTTTTGATATTTTGTAAATTAAAAAAATAATAAAAAAAAATCTGAAATGTTTCAGATTTTAAATTACGTCCAAAGAGGCATTTTTTTACGTTTTGTATGTTACCTTTATTAAATATCCTGTTCTTCGTACTTAAACCATAAAATTCAGTTCAACAGCAATATCGCAAAATAATTTTTAAATTAGTATATCTTTAGAATTTCCGATATACAGTTCCACGTGCTTTAGATAAATGCCTTAATATTTTTTGCATTCTCAAATAAAAAGAATCTCTTTTAGTGTTATAAATTATTATTTATTCTTTGTTTTACATGCTTCTGAGGATTTAAGAAAGTTTTACATGGAGATGAACTAATATTTGGAAAATTTTATTCATGATTGTTTCTACCGAGTTGATGGCTACAAATGGCTTTTTGAAACTTCTCATTTTTTTTAATTCTGGTACATTTAAACATATCAGATCATAGTTCAAATACAAAATGAATGTGACTATAAAGATACTACAGGGTAATAAAGAGTAAGATACAAGATATGCTGCCAAAAATAATAAAAAAGACCATTTAAGCAACAATTTAAATAAATGTACTACAATAAATGTGGATAATTTGATAGCATCAAACATAGATAAGTTCTTTGTGACACTTCATTTAAGTTTAACCAACTCCCCCCCCCCCAGGGAACATGCAGATAATTTTGAATGCTTATCTTTTCCTTATTTTAAAATTTATCATTTTATATTCAACATATAACATGCAACCGTAAATTCTGATCTTATATTTTGTATTAAAAGTGTATGCCATACACCAAAATAGAAGCTGTACACTATACACCAGAATAGAAGCTAGCGGAATAGCACTATACGCCAGAAGAAACTTGTCACCAACAATCACCCAAACCATCCACATACTCCTAAATGATACACAGTGTTAATGCAGAGTCATGCAAAGCCACTATTCTAACTCAGTTTCGCCACTAAACTGCATTTTTTTTTTTTTTTATTCATAACAAACAAGCAGTGTAAAATGCCTTCCATGACCAAAATTTGCCTTTTGCGAGACACTATTTGCCTTCTTTTAAATTTGAAACTTTTATACTTTCAGTTTTATTCACCACAAATTTCACTTCGGGCATCTACAGAAATTTGCCTCCTTCAGATATTGGCAGATTTTAAAATACTTATATATTAGTGCAACCATCTCGATACAAGTCTCCAAATTTTCAAAACAAGCTTTTCTGGCAACCATGTGCATAACAGTTCTTCAGTTTTTAACAAACAATGTCACCAATTTAGTATACATTCTTTTAGTTGTATTTCAAGTTTCAACACATTTTACAAAATAACAAGTTATCTTTTGAACTAAGCTCAATTTTAAAACCTTTTTCTAAAACCATTTTGCCTGCAATGGAAGAAACTGGAGTAAAATTTCTGAGTATTTTGCCAGAGAATCACTAATAGGAACAATCGTTTTGAATATATTCTAAAAGAGATTGCCATGAAATTTCCACTTGAATATAAACATAAAAATAAAAACGCGGCCTAGGTTCCTGAACTTGTAAGAAGATCAGTAGAATATTGAACATACATATCTTCCCTAGAAAATATCAAAATATAAAATCCATTGGTTTAGATTTTGGGGATAAATAAAAAAATGTATAAAAATAATAATAAAACAATATGTATATATATAATTAGTTTTTGAAATTATAAGTAATAAATGATCATCCTCACTTTTTTGGGTGTGTGTCTACACACACATACACATGAAATGTGTGATAATGAAATGAATGATGAAATGTGTGACAATGAAATGATCATCACAACATAATAAAGCTGAGACCTGCGTATCTTTAGTGCAGACACTGCTAAGTTTATTTTATGTGGTACTGGTACCTTATATGTATATTTAGCTTTTGAATACTTCTACATCATAAAATACACTTTGTTCAGCACATTTTATCACTGTGCTACCTAACTTTCAAATACCCCTGTACAAAATCAGTCATCTCAAGTAATAAAACATAATTTTTCAGTGTGTGTATGTTTCAAAGCGGTTATACTATATCCATAAGTTTAACAAAAGTTACACAAGCCACTTACCTATGGAAAGAGATCCATTTTATATTTTCAGTAAGAACAACACCGGAAGTCATCAGCAATTCAGCAAACTGATAAGGATCAATACCTTCTTCATCATGTTTTTTAAACTGAATTCCTGAACTTGTAAGAAGATCAATGGAATCTTGGGCATACATATCTTCCCTGGAAAATAACAAACATAAAATTGATCAAAACTTATAAAGCAGTTCTTATGCTTTTTTTAATAAATTGCATGTTATTTCTATGATGAATGGGAAGGTTCCATCTACACTTCTATAAATTTTCTAGTGCATGCATGAAAGAAATAATACAAATAGACAATAGGCGTACGTAACAGCAAGTTTAAAATAGCATATTTTAATGATAAAAAAAAGGTGAAAGATCAATCTTCTGCCCAACAGAGTTTTATAACTAAATTTTAAAACCAACTGGCATAATCCATGCAGTTAAAGCTTCCTCTATGTATCAAAAATGAACTTTTCTTCTATTCCTTTACTTACAATGATAAGAAAATCATCTTTGAAAAACTGTTGGAATGTATATCATGTTATGAGTTAGCAATGCCCTGAACTAAACATTTACTAAAATAGTTTTAGATTATGAATCTTGTACATTCTTCAAAATAAAGAATCCAATGGTCTGTCTTCTCTAGAATGGCAAAATGTACAGCTAAACACTTTTTATTAATCTGCATAATAGGCAACATTTGCTTTAAAACACTTACGCAATATTACATATATGCAAGCCGTTCTAAAATTAAGTTGCCAAATGCTGATAATGCATTCTAAGGCCAAAACAGAGCAGAAAATGTCCTGTGAACAAATGTGAACAAATAACAGAAAATGAATCATTTACATAATTCATTTTCTGTTGAAGTCATTGTCTGTTGTTTGACAACGTTGTCTGTTCTGTTGTTTGTCTATGTTGAAGATAATGACAAGAAGATACAAAAGCTAGCTGTCTGACTTGTGCTAAGTGCTTTGGACAACATTCTGGATATGCTGCTGAAATCTGTGAAAGAAGGATCTCAATGTTTAAAAGATATCACAATTTACTGCAGGATGAACATTATTAAACTTAATTAGTGCTATTAAACTAGCAAATTATATGTTTTCTACTACAAATTCATAAGATAGTTCCTCCCCTTATCTTCAGCCATTGTTTGTATTTGGCAACTTTATTTTATTCTGGAACAGCATGGGTACATATAAGAAATCAATCAGCTGTTCTAACTTAATATATGCAGCAACTTCAGTTTAATACCTACCAGCTATTAAAATAGATTAGAATTCTGAAAGCAGTTTAAAAAAAAAAAAAAAAAATTTTACAGGATTGGAATTTTAAAATAAATAAAATACAATTAAGCAGGGGAAAATTTTAATTTAAAATTTCACATTTTTTCCCACTAGTATTAATCTGAACCTTTAAATGTATTAAAAATATTTTAAGCAGTTAAATATGATAGATCTTGTTTTGATTCAGACTTTAAAACCATCAGCTTAGACTCTGTTTACACATATGCATTCTATCTAAGCTTAGTGAATTATACTAATGAAAGTTATCTCAAATAACAGTCATTTTCTAAATGCTTGGATGGTTTTAAAAATTGCTTACCCGAACCTTCAGGGCAAGTCCATGATTCTGAATTGGTTTTCACAAGATTTCATTCAGCAATTTAGATTGCTATAGTATATTAGAAAAAGTGAAGAAAATAAAAACTGTGTGTAGCATGGATGCATTCAACTGATAAATGTTTATTAATGTTTAAAAATGTTTTGTTAACTTTAATGCTTATTGTTACTCTAAGTTTGAGTTACGCTATAAAATAAAACAATAAAATTATTGATCTACCTCAATTTAATTTTTATTTAATATTATTTATTTATTTATTATTTAATTTCATTTAATTTTCTCACCAAGTCTCAAAATGGCCATGCAACTTAAAAGTTGAATTTATGCTCTACTTTTTAATTTTCTCATTCAGGTGCAATTCATGCCATAGCAACTTTCATGCTTTGCTTATTTGATTCATTAGAGAATCAGTGGCTTACTACACAGTCCAGTCACATTAATGTGACCACCACGTACTTTCCATGTCAGAGTTAAATAACCAATCACAGAAGGCAGGTGGCAGCACAGTGCAGTTGAGCGTATATAAAGGGTGTGTGAGGGCTTCGGAAAACATTTCAATCGTTGGCGTAATGCAGAAACGAAGCGATTTATCCGACTTCCAAAAGGGCATGATCATTGGCTTTCGGGCCAAGGGTGGAAGCATTTCCGAAACGGCTGAGTTTGTGAACTGTTCGCGTGCCGCCGTGGTAAAAGTGTACCGTGCATGGCAAAATGGGACTGTCCAAAATCAGCGACGTGGCAAATGTGGTGCACCACGGGCCATAGATGACAGAGGCGAACGACGGTTGCGGAGATGCGTTCGGGCAGATAGACGGGCTACCGTTGAGCAACTGACCACCAAAATGAACCAAGGGGCTACCAAAAGTGTCTCCCAAAGTACTATTCAGCGAACATTGCTGCGTCTGGGCCTCCGAAGCAGACGCCTGGTTCGTGCACCTATGCTGACTGCTGTTCATCGACGGCGAAGGCTAGAATTTGCACGCCAGTACAGCAGCTGGACGTCCACTGAGTGGCGACAGGTTGCGTTTTCGGATGAATCGCGTTTTATGCTCCATCGGACAGATGGACGTTGGCGTATAAGGCGTGAAACCTCTGAAAGGAACCACCCTGCAACCATTGCCGGAACGGTCCAAGCTGGAGGCGGGAGCATTATGGTCTGGGGAATGTTTTCCTGGCATTCTCTAGGTTCACTGATCATTGTGGAAGGCACAATGGATCAATACAAGTACGCATCTGTCCTTGCGGACCATGTTCACCCCTACATGCGCATTGTTTTTCCTCAGGATGATGGCATCTTCCAGCAGGACAATGCGAGGTGCCATACAGCTGCCAGTGTACGTGCGTGGTTCGAAGAGCACCAGGATGAGTTTACCGTCCTCCCCTGGCCAGCAAACTCACCTGACTTAAACCCAATCGAGCATCTGTGGGACCATCTCGATCGAGTTGTTCGCGCCATGGATCCTCAACCGCGTAATCTAGCGCAGCTGGCCACGGCATTAGAGTCGGCATGGCTCAACATCCCAGAGAACACCTTCAGGGACCTATGTGACTCTCTTCCTGCGCGTCTCGCGGCAATCCGCTCTGCGAAAGGTGGTTATTCTGGCTTTTGACAGATGGTCACATTAATGTGACTGGACTGTGTAGTTAAATGTAAATGAACTGCTGGTTGCAGAATAGTGCAACAAAGTACACAGCAAAAAGACAAAAATTTTGTCTCATTAATATATGTTTTTGCAGCTGCATCAATTCTCATTCAATGATACAAATTAAATGACATAATCTCTCTTGTTCAGATATTTACAACTGAAATATTCCTCTCGCAGAATTTTTAAAGGGACAATCCTCACACATTCACCAAAATATTAAAGGGACTTCTCTGACATCAATGAAATGATCATTGCAACATCCAAACAACAAAAAAGAAAAAAATCGAAACCTGCCCATCTTCAGTGCGGACATTGCTAAGTTTATTTTATGTAGTTATAGTACATTATATGTATATTTAGTTTTTGATTACTTCTAAGTCATTAAATAGACTTTGTTCAGTACATTTTATCAATGTGCTATATAACTTTCAAATAACCCTGGGAAAAATTAGTTATCTCAAGTCATAAAATATGATTTATTTACTTTTTATAATAGTACTAATCAAATGCAGAGTTACATTGTAACAATTCTTCAAAATTCTAAATTAGCTTTTTATAATTATTAATATTATTATTATTATTATTATTACTACTACTACTACAGTTTTAGGAAGAAGGCAGGATATATGTTCAATAAGTTCTATAAGAAACCGTAAACAAGATAATGGTTTTGCAAATATGTACAGTTGGTGGAAAGTTAAGACTCTAACTTTTTTGAGGGGGGGATTCTCCACAAGAATTAAAAAATTAAAATTAAATAGCCAATTTCTACTAGCTTTATTAAATGGACTAGTGTTCTGATATTAAAATAGAAGTTCATAAAGAAATTGTATAAAACTGAATAGCTAAAAAAAATTATTCACTGCCTTTATCTATTAATAGTTTTTTAAGCAATTTTTTGTATCCAAAGCTGTTACAATACTTTTATCAAATACACACAGACTTACAAGATTTACACAGACTTACAAGGTAAATTTAACTTTTTTTCCTCAACATTTTTTTAGTACCTTTCTTTTTACTTTCAAGTTAACTTCATTCAAAATACACATTTTTTTTTTTTTCTTTAATATTTGTTATCTTCAAGTTATAATGAAGCTACAGTGTGAGTACTTTAGAATTTAACTGCAATTCATGAAACTGTAACAAATTTTAAAATGAATAATGATTCTAATAACTAAGCTATCGCAGTGCTTTTATACAGATAGTATATAATATCTAATATCTAACAAGAAAAAACGTTCACACTTTTTCCAAATTAATAAAAAGTAAAAAGTGGAATCAAAATTATAATCATAAATTAAAAATAATTCTGTACCTTCTATTCATCATTTTCATACATTTGCGAGAAATATAACTTACTTAAATATAACTATACTTATATAAACTTTCTCAAATGTATTACAATTCGTCAGTATTTTATATCTTAACATGTAACAGATTTTCTCAGATTTTAAGGCATACTTACGTGAGATTAAACTTAAAGTTGAACTGCCAAGTAGTAAAACCAGGAGGAGATTTACCATTTTCATCCAAAAATGTCAAACCTAGTTGAATGATCTTCAATAAATCAACATTACACCTTAATAGTTGATACTGGTAATCAGCCGTGCTACGAAATTCTCCTATAGGTCGTGCTACAACACCAGGAAATTCTGTATCCTAAAATACATTTTAAAACAATACTTCAGTAAGGTACTTTTGAAAAATATAAAACTTTATACGATATGCAAATAAATATACACTAAATACAATAATTAAGCAGAAAATGAAAATGATGATTAAAAAAAACATAAGCATGATAAAGCATAATGAAATCTTGAACTATCCTCTTCTTTCATAAAGTAATTTAATAAACTTTCAAAAATTTATAAATACAAAAAAAGCCCAAGTGTCCAGCATTCAACTAACCAGAAAGCTCAAGAAAGTAGAATATTTTAGAAAATAATTTTTCCTCTGAAAAATATAGGAAATGAGATTTGAAATGCCATTACAGAGTACTATCAGTATGTATACATTGTCGCCAAACAGCATGACTTAGCACCAGTAATGGAGTGAGCATGATGTCACAATACAATCATAAGAAATTTGTTTTACTTTAATGTAAATTCAATTAATTCTCTTAAGCTGATTTAATTTTTGTAAAGATGGATGTGAGTTCTATTTTTTTCTCATATCATGAAAAAATTATTAATAGTTGGGACAGCATGCAATGGAATATCTTCAAGTTATAGAATTCAGGAATCAAAAGAAGCCATAAACACCGGCCTTATGATGTAAAAAACTACAAGCCATTTAAGCTTTTCATATGCTATATTCGTAATTTGTAACTCTTTATTATCTAACTAAATAAAGAACAAATTATCTAAACTTTTGCCAGAATGATTGGCAACATCCAAGTCAACTTGCATATCTGGCAGAATTTTATAATAAGGTCAGATGTTTAACTTTCATATTTAAGCCTTGCAAAATACACAAGCCTTTATGTATTTTGCAAGGCTTAAATATGAAAGCCTTGCAAAATTTAATGTATTTTGCAAGGCTTCGATATGCTTCTTTTCTCAAATTCATACACAATTTTAAATGTAAGCTTTTTATTTAGGTTGGTAACTGATACGATGATTGATTTTATGATATTAAGAGTGGAAATTTTTTTCATTCATTTAGCTTTTCTAAGGTGAATTCCATTTTTTATATGCTCAACTATCAGGAATATTCCTAAACTTTACAGTTAGTCAAGCTTTTACAGTACAATATTACTGTACAGCTATTATAGTCTCAGATCATCACCCAACATAAGTTGATCCCTTTGATATATTATATATGTTTTGTCTAATACACCATACAATTTTTCAAACTACATTACAAAAACAGTAAAAACAGTTTACTGCAGGTAAAAAAGGCAGGCAGTGGTTAAGTCAGTTATTTCACTATACATTAAATCTTCTCTATCGCCAGTTAATTACCATGCTTAACTTTAAAGTACATATTGTTGCAACCACCTTACTAGAAATTGTTAATTCAGAATACATGAAACTCTGGTAACCATGCCTATAACAATTATTCAAGCAACCATGAGCATGACAAATATTCAATTTCTAAGGTCGCATTTTCATATGCATTCTTCTTGTTGTATTTCAAGTTCCAACAGCTTTTATAAAAAAATTATGATTATTTTGCTCTTAAATGCAATTTTAAAATTTGTGCTTGTTGAATTTTCCTATAATAATAGAA
>KK121164.1:221060-251488 GCA_000611955.2 Stegodyphus mimosarum
CAGGAATGCATTTTGCTGCAAAATCACTAAATAAACAATGCTTTGAATTCTTCTGGAAAGCAAAAGCTATGAAATTTCCTCCACAACAAAAATATGTTTGTAACCAGGTTTACTGACTGTCTTTTGGAATAAATATGTAGTTGAAATGTAGAATATGTATGTATGTAATGTATAATTTTTTACAATAAAAATAATTTTTCTTTATCTTCCATTAAATTCTCCAAACTGCATCAAGGTGGTTGCAATAATACATCAGTACCATTTTTAATTATTAAATAGACCAATGTTACTCATTTTAATTACATATACTATTTAAAGAATACTTTAAAAATTTTAGAAAAAAAGAAAAATGCACAAAATAAAAGAATTAAATAAATAACAGATGTGGAAATAAGGTTTACCATCGCAATATAATTATACTTTTGGACAATTTGCCGTATTATTTTGAACTCATCTTCCATGTTGTTCGCCCACACATCACGTATACCACATGCCTCATTATTAATGAAATGAGTGTTAACACCATTGCTACCTGGTCCAGGCCCGGATGCTGTAGGCATTATTTCTATACATCTAATAACCAGATCTTAAGAAAAGTTATGAGGCACAAATATTAGATGATTCTAAGCTTATAACACTAATAATGAACACATCTTCAGAATGTTTATAACTGCATCCTAAAAAAATAAAAATAAATATTAACATAGAAATAAAAAATATTTGTATTACATAAATAAAATATAAAACATTACAAATAACAGAAAGATGTATGGAAGAAAATTTATGAATATCATAACATACTACTGCTTAACTCTTATTATGTTTTTATTACTGAAGTTAGTAGTAATAAACAAAAAATTATACATTTTAAAGGAAGAGATAATTTACAGTAGGCCTTTAATGCTACTACCCACAACAGTACATTCTGCTTGAAATGAGCATCATAATTTGTCCAAGAAATTGCCACAAAGTTTTTGATATTAAAAGGTTTTCATGTGCTTTGGAGAAGGTATATGGTCAGAAATATTGGCCTTTCCACAATGCAATATAAAAAAATATTAATAACAAAAGGTATACATCATTAATGTTATTTCATTTCTTTGATGAAATAATTCAGAGAAAGTCATCTGCATATGATTTTTGAAAAGTAAACCAGTACTTTACATTATTCCTTTTTCTTTCCAGGCAAAACTAAAATGCAAATTCCCAAACTAGCATGAAGCAACTTCTTGAAGCATGTGAAATTAACATTAATTACTGATGACAGAACAGCCTCAATCTTGTTTTTGGTTAATAATTTTAATCTTGTTTTTGGTGAGTACATTTTAGATGAGACCTGAAATTAAGACTTGATGTTCAAAATACACTTTTAGACATGCAGAGTTATAGCTACTACCTACTATCATACTACCTCATAGTTAAAATGGCTTGCTGTTCTTTGATAAGTAATCTAGAAAAACCAACCAAGCAATTTCAGAAACCAGAACATATCCTGAGATGCAAATAATGAAATATTAAGCCCCACTATATAAAAGTCAAGAAAATTTTTTTAAATAAAAGTATGCACTTGATATGCATTAGATTCTTGAAAACACAGAATTAACAGTAAAACCAAATTTTTCAAAAATCTTAATGAAAATATGATGCAAATGTGGGAAGCATTTTCCATCAACATTAAAAGTTTTTAGATCATTAACAACACAAACAATACTTTAGGAGACATCTGACGATAAAAATTGAAGAACATTTTGAAACAATTAACCTTATTACCATTAAAAAACTCTTGATGTCTAATCCAACATTAAGAAGAATATCGATACTTCATAGCAATGCTCCCCTCTCATGCTCATTACCTAACCCTGAATCTTTTTTCAGAAAAGATCTATCATTTGATCTTAGTACAGTTGATTTTTTTCTTTTCTCAAAATAAATTCCAGTAGAAAAGTCATTATTACACCGATAAGGTTAACATCCAAAAAATCATTAAGACACTATTCCAAGATGATGGCACTTCACAACTTCTAACACAAGAATAGCTACTTCCACCTCCAAGAGTGGATGTTACATTTCCAGTTGCTCCCAACAGAACTATTTTGAGGCTGATAATATGAATTTCCCTTTCAAATGCAAAACTTTCAAGCAATAAGCACATTACTCTTTTGTTGTAATTCATACTTCCACTTTTACTAGGTAAACTTCGGTTTATAATAATAAAAAAGACATTGAATTTTTTTTTTTTTCAAAATTTCATTATATTCATGTTTATTATATTGCAAAAGGCTGAATTTTAACATCTTGTAATTTATATGAAAATCAACATTCATTTAGCGATGATAAAGTGCAATACATATTTGTACAATACAATATACATCTAACACTTTTTAAATGTTATTTACATTACATTTTAAACACAGAATTAGATTTTTTTCCCTCTCTTTTTTTATATGTGCATGTGTGTGGTATGTATGCATATTATGTTAGTCACTAAAATTAACTTCGTCATGCAAAATATCACAAAATCTTTCTGCAGGTAACAAAGTAACTGTGAAGCTAATTATGAAACTGTGAGCATTTTGACCCTTTCAAAGATCAATAAAAATCTCTTTAAAAGCACAACACATTTTAATACTCAAATGGCCATGGCTGACAAGAAAACAAATGATTTATTAAGTGGCATCAATCTCAAAAGTTCAGCAATGTGAGGATTAGAAATCATACTCATTAATATGGAATACACATAAACAATTTTTATACAACTGATACATGTATTTACTTTACTACAGGAAATTAAAAACATAGTTTCACGACTTTTCATACTCATTACCAAAAATTCAAAAAATTTAAATAATTAAGTTTTAATCAACAATTTAACCTAACAAATTATTAACATTTAATGATTGTGTTTTAAATAGCCAATCAACCTCTTCAACCCTATACCCAAAATGGTATTATTTATCTACATACAAGTAATTCATTTGAATATAATGACCTGTTCTTTAAACCTTTCAATAATGATCTTTTATTGACTAACTCACTAACATGCTTAACTGCAACAAAAGACTTTTCTGCTATTAATCAGAAGTTTCAAACTAAAATTACATGCAGGCTAAATGCATGATCTGATCATGAAACGGTTTTTTTTTTTAACCAAAATGAAAAGATTTTTCTTAACAAAACTACATTTTACATTTTATTGAATAAATATTTATCAAATAATACATAACTGGTAATAATAATAATGCAAAGAAAAAAATTCCAATTTATATTTATTTCTGTCTTAAATCTAAAGGCTAGGATCTGCAAGAAATTTCTGATCGTTACACTTTGTAATTCAAGCATACTGACAGATAAATACTAAATTTTCAGGGCAGTTTTCAGATTAACACTAATTTCAAATAAACCCAATATATTCAATAAGCCACTAAATAACTTACTTTTTATGTGTTAAAATAAACAAATTAGAAAACTTTCCAAATGAACAATATTTTTTTTAAATAAATAATTACAAAATACTTTGTATTTTGTTTACTAAACTTTTCTTTGACACATACAGAAGAAACACATAGATTATACCACTTTTTTTTTTTATTTCTTACTGTTACTTTTAGCTACACCTCATGACATTTCAATTTTGACAAAGTTTTTAACCTTAGAGAAAATTTATTAGAAACTATCTTTGTCAGTAATTATAGATCGTAATCAGTCAATCTCTTTTTAAAAAAACTTAGTTTTCAACTGCAAAAAAAAATAAAGTGTTCACATATAAATATACGTCCAAATAAAGTGATTACCCTTATTGCAAAAATTTGAAACTAAGATTATTTATCTTTTGACAAGTATACTATAAAGTAATCAAATTTGCATCTTCAAATTTTAAATAACATTTATATCTTCGTGCAAATTAATTAGTTCTTTTTGTAGATTTTCTGTCAATCAATAAAATTGGGTTCCAGATCCTTAATCATCATAAAATCATTTAGCTTTCTTCAATTCTATCATCATAATTAACAACATAATAAATAATAATACTAATTAATTCATGGGAAATGTATTCTCAGAGTATAAAAAATACTTCAGAGGTCACACACAGCCCACAAACCACCAGTATGAGACCACTGCTTTAAATAACCAGACAAAAATTTCAAATACAGTTTAAAAATCTGATGGTCATATAATTATAAAAAAAAGTAATTAAAAACTGAATTTAACATTGTGATATGAAGCTATGCATTTACATATAAAACAGTTAAAAATATATACATATCTATGTGCATGAAGCATGGATGTAACAGCATAAGAAATATGTAATATCAAAAGAATACAATAATCTATCAAATAAGATGTGAGAATTATCTTAAAATAATTAGAAATATAAGCATGTATAAACATAAATTTAAGTCACTTTCATTAAAATTTTTAAATAAAGCCAATATGCTTTTCTTCAATAAAAATTTTAAAAATTTTAAGGTTCTTTAAAAGTACTTAAGATTTAAAATTTCTTCCACCTTTTAAATAATTTTGCTAAAAATTTGAAATGCAATAAATGTTTAATTATAATACTGAATATATCTTTACCTTGAGTTGCTACAAACTACTTTACCAACAGCAAATTTAAAATTAATTTCTAGACTCCTGATTGCAATAATGATAACACATTTGTACAATACAATATTTAAAATATGGTTTCAATTTATAGGTTGCTCCCCCCCTCCATGTAATAACTTGTTTATAAAGAGTAAAAAAAAAAATTAACTTATTAAGTATTATCTTCCATGGGATGATCTTCGAAGTCAAAGGAGAAAACAGTACATCTAAAATCTGCAAAATATCTTCAAGCTATTACAGCAGATACAAAAAAAATATGCACATTATGCTGCTATATAATTTCTCTAACAATTTTCTTTTTTTTAAAGTGGGCTATATATGATGATTATCACTCAGTACAGAAGAGAGTTTTGTGACTTCCTCATAAATTGGAAAATTACATAATGTACGTAATTCAATTAGAGTTAACTTATTAATGCTCAGTTATGCTTACATTAAACACATTTCACGGATAATTCTTTATAAAAAACATACGAATTTTTATTCGTATAAGTATTTCTTTTAGATCGCGAGTTAATACGCGATGCAGCTACCCTTTAAAAATGTTCTACTTCATATAGCGTACAAGCTCCGTAAATCATAGGAATGCTTGTCTCCGCAGTAATGTTTGATTGATACATGATTTTCGAGTAGTAGGATCACTTCTGAATTTACGTACGAAATCGACTGATGATCCCTTAAAATATCAAAAGTACGAAACACCTTTCAACATACTCCAAAAAAATTCAGATTTCTGAAGCATACGAGAAAGATATACAGATAGAATACACAAATAACAAGAAACCACTGTTACAGGCGCTGTTAGCTGTCAATTCTTAAAGCTAAAAATGCATCCTCTCTTATCCTACAACAAATTCATGTATGATGAATTTACAAATGCATTTTGCCATGATTTTGTACAGATTCCCTCTTGGGAATATAAAAATAATTTAAACCATACACACAATTACTTCACAAAATCGTTTTAATATTCAGTGAAAAAGAACGCAATACGTTCCTCTAAAACAAAATCCAACCCTAGTTCATAAAACATCAGATCGCAAGTTTTATACTTGGTTCTTAAAAACCTCGAATAAATATAGAGTAGCAATATTTCATCACAACGTACAGCTTACCTTCTTGGGTTATTATGAACTTAAAACTGTAAAACTCTTTTTCAGTTGGCTACACTACTACAAAAATAAAATTACAGTCATAAACTTGCAATACGCAATCAGTTTCATACAGGAAAATATCTTTATTCATTCAAGAATAACATGCAAAGGCATCTCACAGATCACACTGCAAGTAATCACATTTCACTCATTTGCAAAGATGGAGAAAACTACACGAGTTGCCAACCCCTGCAAAAATTTCTTACTTTTGAAACCGATTGCTGTTTGTGCTCTGACATATTATACGATCAAATTCCTAACATTGATAAACTGGATTTCAAGAAACTGCATTTAATTTCCATTTTAAACTTTTCCATAAACTGATCTAAGATGTTCTAGCTTCTTCTGTCTTAATTCGTTGTTTACTGAATCCAATTTCTTGGACGTAATAATTTTACAAACAAATTTTAAGCTTTCATGTTATATTAAATTTTTTGAACTTCTTTATAGTGTCTGAAGCTCGAAGCAAGATGAAAAGGTACTCTCTGTTCAATAAATCAATTCCTGTTTGTAACAGTAGCCTATGCTGCAGTTTAACTTCGTGTTTAAATTGCAGCAGAGTCTTGCTGCAGTTCTTAATTTTTGATAAAGGTCATAATTCCAGTCAGAGCTCAACGGAGGCCCAAAATAACAGGAGCTCAGGCACCTAATAGCATTATGGTTCCCTGAGCAAACCAGTCTGCTGAGATCCTTACACGAACCACCCACAGAAATGAAAAGTAAATTAAGCATAAATTGGTTAGTATAGGATCCTTGTCAGGCACTTCTTTTTATGAAATTCAAAAATTGCAGCAAAAACTTCTTTTCAACTCATATTCAGTGAGAAGGAAGACTTAGAAGTCGATACTGATTTCTGATTTCATCCACTTTCTTCTCTGGGAAACAAACCCGCAGATAAAAATTGAGGTGTTAAGGAATAAAAAGCTCCTCCGCCCTCAAAGTATTACGCCTCCAGACATGGTAATGCATTTACGACAGCTTATTTTTGAACTGGTAAATTTCTTGTTCACGAAAGTGTAATGGTGACGCTTGATTAGAAGAAATGCTTCAGACACTTTGGTGCTTGGGCTCAAAACATTAAACGAAATCGAATACACTTAAATTTTCGAATGGGTGCAAGACAATAACTTAATGGACATAAAAATCGGTGAAAAAAATTAAGCGAAGCCGAAGAGACGATAATAATTTTGCTTTTAAAAAACTGGTTATTATTCCTTTTTTCTTTCTTTTTCTTGTAATGATCAAAAATATGTAAATACTTTGGTCTTGCTTGGTGTCGTACCAACACCGATCTAGACTAAATAGTCGTTATTGGTCGTATCCAGTAATTTGGTATCGATGGTTGCAATTAATTGCGATTTACAGCATGATGGGGAAGAGAAACAGTCGTTTATGTTATCAAATGCGCTCTAAGTGCCAATGAAACACTAAGATAAACTGCTGAAGATCATCCTGTGGAAAGGATACTATAAGCATTTTGGACTGACGTAACCAAATATGGAGCTCGGAAATGGTCATTTATAGAGAAACTTTTATGTTTGTTATCAATTTATAGGCCATTCCTTGGATTAGGAATTTTTTGTCCTCTGCTACACATATGTTTTAAAGGCTGTAATTATGTCAGCAGGGGATCATGGTCAATCAGTGTTTGAATCTTCTCTCTTTGCTCTCATGCTTTTCCATTAAAATTCTCTTGGATTTCCATTAAAATTCTTTTACGTGTTTCTAGCATTTTTTGTTTCTAATCAGTATTGCTTAAACTATGGTATCTTTTTGCACTTTTATGCTAGTAAAAGAATAATTTTTTTCTGCTATCCCTTGAAATAGTACAAAAATCTACATCTTGCACAAACTGCATTCTATTTTTTCTTATTCGTAAGTGCTAGACAATATGGAGAATATTTTGAATGACGTAGGTTACGCAGTGTAGCCTACAGTATATTATATTCTATAACTTTGCATTTAAACTTGATGATATTTATGAATATTGCACTAATATTCTGTTTTGTATATAGGATTTAGGGCTTAAATTCAGAAAGAGACCGGCTCGAGTTTTTGAGTGAAACCGTGATATTTCAGCTGAATTTCCTGATTAACATGAGATTAGGAATTTTCATCAGTAACTGACTGGCAAAATAATTAGAAAATTTATCTTTCATTTAATTTAAATGTTGAATATTTTTACTTACTTTCCTGCATTGAATTTAATTTTACATTTCATTCTATCTCACATTTGATTGATTTTAATTATTCATTATTTATTAGTTCACTAAATATGAATTTATTTATTCATATAATTACTAATTGCAATAAATAATCTTTTATAGGACTCTAGTATTTCTAACTTTAAAAATTAAGCTTTGGTTCAAATCATTCCTAAAGAATTGCATTTTATTTGCCTAAAACAGAAAATAATGACTTGAAATTCTAAAACCATTTCTGTATAATAAGAAAATTTCTGCAGAAGGTGAAGTAAACTTCAGCTTTAGTCATTTAGAATATTGTTCGGAGAACAGCCTTGACGCCAAAAAGGGAGAAACAGCTTATTGTGGTATGGCAGGCATAGGTTGTCATTCGATGACGCACTTCCTCTAGGGAGAGAGCCGTAATACTTTTCCTATGCTAAGGGATTATCTGTAGTATTACTTATTATCTGCAGTATTTATTATTAGTATTTATTATTGTAGTATAGTAATTAAAGGGAGAAACAGCTTAATGTGGCATGGCAGGCAATGGTTGTCATTCGATGACGTATTTGCTCTAGGTAGACAGCCGTAATACTTTACCCTTACTAAGGGATTATCTGTACTAATTATCTGTAGTATTCATTATTAGTATTTATTATTGTAGTATAGTAATTAGTATTTATTACTGTAGTATTTATTACTGTAGTATTTATTACTGTAGTATTTATTACTGTAGTATTTATTACTGTAGTATTTATTACTGTAGTATTTATTACTGTAGTATTTACTTCCGTTGGCATAAGGAAATGTCGCCCATACCCTTAAAGAAGCCAAGTTGGCGCAACCAAGGCTGTTCTCCGAACAATATCCATCATTTATTATTATTACTGTTATGAATTATTATTATTATTACTATCAAAGTATATTTCTGAGAATTTTCAAATATTTTACACTGCTGGCCACCCTAAAAACCACACCAAGAAAGACAAGAGATATCACAACAAAATTTATTTAGTAGATAACATGTTGACCAAGTATCAAATGATTAAATTTATAGACTTCTGTGAAGTGTGGTTCCTTCCAGAATCAGTAGCCAGAGGAGATCACCGCTGCCGCATGCCTCGGCATTGATTCAAAGAGACTTTGGATGTGTTCTTGGGGTATAGCAGACCAAGCTGCCGAAGCTTGGGATGTAATCTGGGTCAATCGTTCAGCAACCATGGACCACATGTTTTCTATCGGCGAAAGATCCGGAGAGCGAGCCGGCCAGGGAAGCAATTCAATCTGGCGATTGACGAAGAACCCTTGGACAAAGCGTGCCATGTGTGGCCGCGCATTATCCTGTTGAAATATGGCTGTGGGCAAGCCCTGAAGGTAAGGAAGGACAACTGGCTCCAACACCTCGGAGATGTAGCGCTGCCTGTTTAAAGCACCAGCAGTGCGTACTAGAGGAGTGCGAGAGTGATATTCAATACCGCCCCATATCATAATACCCAGTGCAGGACCAGTGTGGCGGTGCATAACGCAGCTCTTCAGCATCCACTCTCCACGGTGTCTCCAGACCCCAATCCGACTATCGTGGTGTTCCAGGCAGAAGCGCGACTCGTCAGTAAAGACAGTTTCATTCCCTTCTGCCGTCCACATCCTTCTTTGATCGCACCATTGGCGGCGGAGACGTCTGTGGTTCTGCGCCAAGGGTAGACGAAGCAATGGATGTCTTGCGGACAGACCACTCTGCTGTAAACGGCGTCGAATGGTACGTGCAGACACTGAATGATGCGTGACAGACTGAATGTGCTGTGCTATGGTTCGTGATGTGACTGAGCGATCCGTCACTTCCATGTGCACAATGTTCCTACCATCACGTGATGTGGTGCACTGAGGTGGATGCGATCGAACACGTCGGTCCGTCGTATCCTCCTGCATCCTGCGATCACATATCCGCATTACAGTTGCTTGGTTTCGTCCAACATGACTACCGATTTCCCTGAAAGATAATTCACATTCTCGGTAGGCCACTATTCTTCCTCTTTTGAACTCGAATACTTGATCAAACAATGATCGCTTTTTACTGTGAGGCGTAATTGATTGTTTTTTGAAAGAACCAAAAGAAAAACACAATTGCCGAACTTGAAATCGTCGAAAAGTCCAAGCCTTAAATAGCGCTTTGAAGTGGCGCCACAGGCGCGCGTGATGTGCGTCTGCGCTGAAATTCTAATCATTTGCATATCTCACCTCCGCTAATGCATGATGTAAATTTCATGTTATTTGCATGCTTCCTTCAGGGTGTTGCATTTACGGTGGCCAGTGGGGTACTTGAGTTTTTATGTAATAGCTAAATATTACCTCATAAAATTAAGCGCATACAATTATTTCTGTTGCACTTGTATAGTGATTTCGTGTTATAAATCTCATCTTACTATTTTATTATTTATTTCATAGATATTTGCGCACCTTGTTAGCTCTGTCTCTTTACTTTTCTGATTTTTTATATAAATTACTCCGAAGATTTGTGAGGTTCCTTAATATCAATTACCAGTTATTTTATGTTCTACCGTCACTTCTCCTTTCCGTTTTCCAACCAGAATGCAAATTTAGTTCTCGTGTATTTAAGGTGAGGTCTTTAAATTGTGAATCAACACGTGTAATGTCTCTCGCGACCAAGTTGCTAATTCGCTATTTTAGACAAGAGTTCCTGTCTTGCCTTCCATTACAATAGCCGGTAGTTGTAATTGCCTAATTGCCTTCCATTATAATATCCGATACTTGAATTCCACGCCAAATACATTTTGAGCCAACTTTGCATTAAACTGATTGTGTAGCCTTCGGCTACTATGTTATTTGAATTTAAAATTTCACATTAGACTTATTATTAATCTATCTTGCCACAACGTAAACACAGAGTGTGCTTTCTCTTCTTATTTAGTTGTAATAAAGAATCTTCTACATCCTTCTTAAGTTTCAGCTGTTACTTAGCGATAATACGCTTAACATCTACCACGAGATTATATACTTTAGATCAGGGCTTCTTAAACTTTTTTTTAGTCTCAACCCCTTTTTATCATAGAGATTTTGTTCGCGATACCAGGACCCCATAATATTTAACAAAATTTTTTGGGACTTCATAAGCATTGCGCAAATCTGACACATACGTGAATGAAACTGTCAATTTTTTCACTTGTACTGTTATATATTACTGCAGTTTTAGGTCATTAACTTTAATATCTAATTTTAAGACGTGAAAATTTTAAGTAGCAGACTAAATGACAGCGTAACTTGCAAAGCAAGTAAAATAACTTTTATATTATAAAAAGAATGTGTCGAAACGTTTTCGTTTTCTCTTTGTCTGTATTGTCTTATCTTTATCTATTTTCAGATACATTGTGTAAAAATATTTGGTAATTGTAAAATTATTATAATAAGTTAAAGAAATATCAAACTGGTGACCCCCTGCTGCAGGTCCTGAGACTCACAGTTTAAGATACTCCTCTTTAGATGGTAGCTAAACGAATTAAACTCTTAATTTCGTGACGCTTTCATTACATACGCAACAAAAATTCGTGGTCCTATAAAATTGAAAAATATATTTTTTTTCTTTTGGTAATAAAAAGGAAAGGTTTATCACTTGTTGTAAATACAGTAAATCATTTTCTTTAAGAAGCTTAAATAAAGCTTTAATCAACTAAAGCTGCATATAAAACAGAACATCAAATGTTACATTGTGAGAACAACATTCAAACAAAGAATAACTGTTGCCATTCCATGTAATATAACTTTAGTGCTGCCAATAATAATAAATAATAATACGATATTACTTCTAAATTTCTTTTCAATGCTTAAAGTATCTTTACGTACACATTATAGTTAAAATACAGTCCTTCATCTGTTAGAACGTAAAAGAACTGTGTAGCTACTATTCGCTAAGTTCTTGTTGCGTAAGTAAAAACTCCAAACAAGGGTTAAAATTTTTTCATTTTAAACGAAAAAGATTCCTAGATGCCATATCACCCAACACTGATAATTAGGCCCGGGTTAAAATCCTAGCGCCTGCATAGGAATTTTTGGGTTTTTGCCATATGTATAGTGAATTATCACCCATGCGGTGACCGGGTGTGAAAGAATAGTCCCAATGTAGCCTATGCGTGTAGTAAAGGGCGGCTAAAAATAAGTAGCCTGTGTCCGGGAAGTACTCTTTCATGAAATCAATCGTGGACAGAGAAGTTTTAAAAAAACAATTTACAGAGAGAAGGACGATTCTGTCTTAAACGATAAGAATGACATTCTACATAGATGGAGGGATCACCTGAATGAGACTCTTCAACCTAATTCAGATTTTTGAAAAATGCAGAGAATTTGAAGTTGAAACACAGTCTTTTTATCGACTTAAAAAACTCCCTATAATTTTATTAATAAAGAATTACACAATGAGGCCATGTATGAATTAAACATCCAAGAAAACCTTGTTGCACTGGCGGCTTTGAATCTTAAGGAAACCAAGATACAAAACAAATGCATTTAAAAAGTAACCTTGCAGAACAACTTGAGGCCAAGAACGAAGTGAGACAGGTGGTGAAACACTGGCATGCCTCCTATTTAATATTGCACACTGAAAAGTTATTAGACATTCTAGGATCAATGCTAGAGGAAACATGCTTAATAAGCTATTCAGTTACTGTCTTATACAGATAATATTTTCATTGTTTCCCGTACTGCTCCTGCTCTTAAACAGGCATTCATGGCATTAGAAAAACGAGCAGGAAGATTTAACCTATCTGTTACTGAAAATAAAACTAAATATATGCTTTATTTAAAATCTGAATTATCATTTGGAAATTAGTAGCTATAGATTTGGAAAAGTCCACTCTTTCACCTATCTGGGAGAGGAGATGAATTGTAAGAAGAAGATAACTTCTGAAATACTTAAAAAGAATTTCTGCTTCAAACATTGGGTGGAAACATAAGTAATGGCTGTTTTTTTAATTTAAAAATTTTTATTTTTAACAAAACAAAAAACAATAAATTAGTCAATAATATACCAGTTTTAGGACTTTTCCCATAGACCCAAGATGTCGAACTACAGTCATTTGGCTACAACCCATTCGTTCGGCTAATTCGCGCGTCTTCGTGTAGAAGTTGATTTAAACGCTCTTCATCAAACTCATTTGGTCGTCCGGAACGAGCAGCGTCTTCGAGGTCGAAATTTCTATTTTCGAATTCGGCAAACCAATGTCTTGCAGTTCGTTCAGGTATTGCACCTTCTCCATACACTTCTCAAATCCCTCGGGTAGCTTCTGCAGCATTGGCGCTTCGATTAAATGCAAAAAGAAAGTGTCGAAAATGCTTATTTTTGTCTACTTGACAAAAGTTAGCTCAGACAAAAAGAAAAAAAAATTCAAATGCGCCATCATCATCATTCTCTTTCGAATAACACAAAACACAAAATATTATGCCAATATATTTCATTTTTACAGCGTAATTTTAAACACAAGATAAACGGCCATTACTTATGTTTCAACCCAATAGATGTTTTCATGGCCTGAACAGCTATTTAAAATCCACTTTTTTTCAAGGTAAGAACTAAATTACTACTTTATAAGTCTTAAAAGATCTGTTCTGACTTATGCGTCGGAAGCTTGGACGCTGATTTTACCTGATGAGGAAACTTTCAACTTTTTGAGAGAAAGATATTGTATTGCATACTTGGCGGGGTTAGTGTGAATGGATTGTGGAATAAATCTAATTTAGAGCTATACAAGATCTACGGACAATCAATTTTTCAAACTACACAGACTTAAATTGGCTGTGATTTGGCCAGAATGCATGAAGATCGGTGTTCTAAGAAAATCTTGCTGGGAAAACCCATGGGAACCAGACCTCGGGGTAAATTCCCAGCGAGATGGATCGATTGTGTTGAAAATGACCAAAACGCTCTAAAGGTCAAAAACTGTAAAAGCAGAGATGCATAAAGAAAACTTCTGGAGAAAGTCAGGACCAAAAATGGGCTGTCGAGCCAATGAAGAAAGAGAAGAGTGAACTATTTCTCTTAAAAAGTCCTCCACGGAGATCTCACTTTCTTTACGCAGAGCCGTACTGTGGTTTACCATAATTCAAAATCTTAAGCGTAGAAAACATTTATCGTAGTCGAATTGAAATAATGACAACAATATATTTTCTGTTCGATATATCAAAGTTAACATATATCTTTTCCTGTAGGAAATTGTTTGGCGCATATATTGCCCTAAGATAAAAAAAGATTCAAATTTATTTTTAGTTTAAACAGTATTTTCAATATTAGCAGCATTCTACATATTACTCATATATACAGGGTGTCTCAAAAAGTCGTTGCAAAACTTAACTAACTGGTCTGCCATACCGTGACAAACAAGATTTACATAGGAACTTGTGTCCGAAAATGCGAATGGCGACTGCTAGAGGGCAATATTCTCAGGCTTATGGGAGAGGGGGAAGTGTGATCATTTCAGGTGAGGACATTGCAGGAGAAAGATGAATAAGTTTACTAACTCAGTTTTTAAGGACTTTTTGTGTGACATTTCGTGTAAAGAGTGCTGTCAGATCTGATGATTGGCGTTCCAGCAGCTACACGCCGAAACATCTGGTTTCAGCATGATGGAGCGCTTGAACATTTTAGCAGCAGTGTGCGAGAATACCTTGATAGGACATATCTTGATCGCTGGATTGGCATACGCGGACCAGTCTCATGCCCACCGCGATTCTCCGACCTGACTCCTTTGGATTTCTACCTGTAGGGATACATGAAACTCATGGCGTACAAGATGACACGAACATCGGACATGGATCATGTCGCCAAGATCGTGGAAGCGTCAGCAGGCGTCCGTAACATACCTACCCATTTTGAACGGATCTGTGAATCCAGGCGTTGACGTTGTGAATCATGCATTGTGGCGAATGGAAGAAATTTTAAACATTTTCTGTGATTTAACCATGTTCTTTAATAAGTCATATTAACACTTCTTTTGACGTTGTTTCTTCCTTCCTCTCTACGTTTTCGAACACTGCCCTCTATCTGTCGCTGTTCGCATTCGCATTTTCGGACACAAGTTCCTATGTAAATCTTGATTGTTATGGTATGGCAGACCAGCATGTTAAATTTGACAACGACCTTTTGAGACACCCTGTATAAGAACAGAAAGGTTGCTGTTAACAGTTATGATTAATTTTTATGTCGTCCAAATTTATGTTAGCATTATTTACCGCAAAACATTCGGAGACTATATATAAAGGAGTTCTGTCTGGTAGACGACGCTTAAAGACAGACAATTCGTAGTAAATTACACATGGTGGAAAACCACGAAAACTTCTCTGCAATCAGCCCATTGACGTTATTACATCTTATAATTGATGTAAATCTAAATAATTGAATTTTGAAATTTCAATTATTTGGATTTACATCAATCACACTGCAATAAAGGAATTACCATATTTTTACATATGATCTTCTAAATAAGTTTTCTGTACAAAGCTTTCATGACTAAACTAAAAAATACTATTAGCACATAACAGTTAAAAGACTACTAAATGCAAGATTACAGCGGAATGAATAAAATAAAGAATGAAAAGAAAGATTCAATTTTATGAACAACGTATTGTTACTTCTCAAATTTTCCGATTTAGTCATTGAGCTTTAAACTGTAAATTAATTGAACCGGTCTTCTTATTAGTCCAGTGTCAGTTTTGAACTCGAACATGACAGAACTTTGCCATCCCTTCAGTTTCGAACATCACAGAAATGCCTCCCTTCCTTGGAAAATCCCTATAATTCCACACAGTTCTAGGGTAGCGCTCTTCATAGATTAACATTATGTCATATATAGTTTGAATTCAGTTGCCTCTGAATTTTCCTGGCACATATTATTGGATCTTAAATTTAGTAATTACAATTTTTGGCTCAACATTTCTAAAAACTATTTAATACATTCTGTGATGTTTCAGTTATTTCAAGATGGATTTTCTCGATCCTGATAAATCATCCTTAGATATTCTAATTTGAGGGAGGGATAGCAAACGTTTGCCAATCAAAAAAATGTGCAGGAGTGAGTGGAGAATATTCTTAAGGCAAACTATATAAGTAATGGGCTTGGAATTGATCTCAACGGATACTGTTTTGAGTTCACTTAGATAGAGCGATGAACGGCTAACGTTTTTTTTAAACTTGTTTTGATCATTTTCACCCAAAATCCTCCACACAACTTTCAACTATATACTTCCAATGAATACTGTAGGAAAGAAATTCTTCACGGAGGTATCAGAAATGCAGTTCCACAATTTTTTAACTTCAATGTCTGCGCACTTGTACGATTTTGCATTAACGCTGTATACTGTTGAACGCAGTCCTCTTGGAGATACACATCGTCTGAAAGCTAACATGAAAGCTTCCGCATTCATGGAAGGTACAAGTTCTAAATGGATTGCACGAGTCACTGCGCAAGGAAATACTAGTACGTGATGCTTATTATTGCTCTCTTTAGAGAAAAACGGTCCGGCATAGTCCAATCCAGTTACGACGAACGGTGGTGACTGAAATTTTTGATCCGGAGGGGAAATGCAGCTACGTCTTGAACTCCGTGCGAACACTATATTTTTTGCAAATCACGCATCTCCTCAATGAGAATTTAATTTCGTTTCATGTGCGCTGAAAATTTAACGGATCGACGTATCGACAGTTGTGGCGTCAAACTATATCACGATATATTTAAGCTATTATTATTATTATTATGATATATTTAAGCATTATTAGCAACCATGCATTTACACAAGTTGGCACGACAGTTTGACGATGATGCTCGGCAGATTCCAGACAGTGTGCAAACTGTATTGTGCCTTTTAACGTACAAGTCCGTATTGGTCGAGCTCAGGATTTAGCGAGTATATGTTGGACCCTTTGTCAACTGACTTTCCTTGAGATAAATCGAGGATTTCTTTTCTTGAAATTGAGTGTTTTTAATCCAATATTTTTCTGCATTCAGAAGTGGATAATGATCTAAGTCTTTCGGATTTAGGGTTAGGAATATTAATGAACCTATATATTCACGTTGTTATTCGTATACCTTATATAATTTGCTAAATTGATTTAAATCGAGTACTAATTAGAATCTTGCACGATGTTCTTGTTGTTGCTGGCAGCTTGCAGAATACTAACAGTGTTTCTCTTTTCTGCAAACATCTCTTCCTCATTTGTCTCCATTTTGGTTTCTTCGGCCACAATTTTTCGGGCTCCAGAAACTAATTTTGTTCGTTTTGCCATAAGAGACTTGAGATAATGGTTTCAACTCGTTCCGCTCGAGATATTAGGTTTGCAGAGTTAGCTTTTCCACTGCAATGGGACCACTGGCTCTCAATGACAAACACTGGCTAGCTTTGAAAATTGCCTGGATTTCTGCTACACGGTTGTTACAAACAAATGGCTCCCAAACATTTGGTGATTTTCTTATCCAATGCAGCGTTATTTGGGAGTCACTCCGAAACATAATATTATTGCTTAACATAAGCAGGAAATGTTTAAAATATTTTTTTAAGCGATCAACTACAACAGCTTCCATTAGCTCTCATCTAGGGAGTGTTAAAGATCACAGGTGAGCTATTCTTCTTTTTGCCATTATGAAACTGGTATTAATTTCCTTATTTTCGTCAACATATTCTCAAGGCTCTGGGTGTAGCGTCACTAAAAATACACTCAGCCGTGGGAAATTAATGTCGTGGATGAATTTTCTAGGGAAATCAGGGATTTTTAAACATTTCATTTCTGTACACCAGTCCATCCACCTTTTTTAATATAGGTGGGAAGTGTAACATCCCACTCTAAATCCAGAAGACAAATGTCTTATAACATGAACTTAATCCGAACTACAAATGGCTGCAAATAGCCGATAGGGTCAAATATTTTGGCGACAGTTTTCAACATCAGTCTTTTAGTGATGCTTTCAAACAGTTCCAAATGACTCCTGAACTGGTTTCATGTTTAACTTGATTATATCATTACTAAGATCCGAAACCATGCCCCAAAATTTTGTTTGTTTATTGAAATTATCTTTGACTTTAATGTTTGACTTCATCCATAAGGAATCTGATTTTAAGTTTCTGAAATTCATACCCGCATATCGGAAAATATTTACAGCATCTACAGACAATCGGTATGCATCGTCTACAGTTTTGCCCTTTTAAAATAAGTCAACAACGTAAAAAGAAGAATTAAGTATTCCAAAACTCTTAGGGTAGTCCCTTTTATACCTTTTACTGTGATACTTTATTGTAGCAGTTGACGGGAAGGGACTAATCTCTGCCCGAACGGGATTCGACACATGGGCAAAATGCTACATGATTGATCATCATTCCCAGACCCAAAGAATGTTAAATAATCCATATTTTCTGCAATGACAGTCATTAAAAAGGCTTTTTTTATATCCCCACAAAATGCTATTTCGGATTCATGAAACCTCAGGATCACATCAAGAACTTTCGAATTCAGATTTGTGCCTGCTTCTAGAAATTCATTTAAAAATTAGAATTTTTCCGTCTTCGAAGAAGCATCGAAATCTACGTGGACATTAACAGTCGCGAATTACTTCACAGTGCGGCATATAATAGTGTGAAAGTTTGATTTCATTAGGATATTCTTCGACTAATCTTCCCTTAACAGCTTTTCAATAATTTCCTTATATTTTTGCAAATTTTCTGTAATTTTTGTTTTAAAAATTCTAACCGCCTTTCGGCGATATAAAAATTATCTCCTAGTTCTTCCGTAGCAGATTTTCACTATAGTTTACATTCGCATGGCGTATTTTTAAATCGCGTACCTCTTTCAAAACGTCTAATTAGGTCACTATCAATTTGATTAAATTCCTTTTGACGTTATTTATTATTCCCATCGAATTGAGCTACCAAAACACGCTTAAATCATCTGACTCCGTGGAATTTCTTACTACTGCTGCTAAGTTTGCTGTTGCACCTTGTTTTGTTTCTTTCATTTTCTACTGACAGCCATTCGAAAATGGAATTTATGGCTTGGAGACGTTTATTTATGCGTTTTCAACTTGTCAGCGCTAATCCCAGAATCGGTAAGCACCAGTTAATATTCCCACGTATTGTAATTATTCACTGCTGTTTACCCTGAGATTCACTGAATGCAAGCACTTCATTTTTTCGATAGTATTATGTCTGGGACTTTTTATGGACAAGCTTATATAGGGTTAGGCACCAGGCATTCCAATTTTATTTTTTTGACATCTTACCTCTTAATTCAATGACAAACACAGGATAATTCTCAATTTCAGTTTTCTTAGTTCCAAACGAAAAAATCGACAATTCGAATATTTTCTAAAGATCTCGCTAAGGTATCTTTAATAAATGAGTCTTCGCTACCTTGATCAAGAAGAATACGAGCAATTTTAGTTTTGTTGTTATTGCAAGGCAAAACAGTGCATGGTATATAAGTATTTTTCGAAACAAAAATATTATTCGGTGAAGCTAAAGTGTTAGTATTAACATTCTAAAACAGGAGTGGGCATTAAGTCGATCCCGATCAACTGGTGGGGCACCAAGAAATTTTGGAGTAACCACCTTTACTAAGACTTAAGACGCGCATACTAAAAGAAACATATTTATGAATATTTATATATTTATGAAATACCGAAGTCAGCTCGACTGGAGAATCCGCTTTACACAATCCATGCGACTGTGTTTACTTAAGCAAATGATTCGATGAATGTGTAGACGACACACATATTTTCATTGGAAGCACACGATGACGCTTAAGTACATATGTACGCTACAGATTCATGGGTTCACACATGTTCGCTGCATTGAACACGTTCATGATCCACGGTCTAGCAGTCGCCAAAGTTCTTCAAACACTCAACTTGACAATTTTGCGTTACTTATGTTTTTGTAGTAAAAATAGTAATTAGTCATATTTTAAAAGAGGGACAATGTCGAAAACAAGTGTTAAGAAAAGAAAAACATACAATTTTAATTCAGAACGGGATGAAACCATTTTTCTTTAGAATGGTAAACGCATGATGTGTGTGCTATATATGTCATGGAAGTGTGGCACTTCCAAAAAAAAAAAGGAAACGTTGAAAGGCATTTCAAAAGCATGCACGGAAGACGTTATTTTCAAACAAATTTTCCGTTAAAAAGCGAAGTGCGTAAGCCAAAGTTAAAAGAATTTAAATCGCAATTAATCGGGGACAACAATCATATTTTATTAAACCCAATACTATATTCTAAGGCTGCAACAGCTGAATCTTTTAGTGCGAGTCATGCGTTAGCAAAACATAAGCAACCTTTAGCAGATGGAGAAATGATAAAAAAAAAAAAAACCGTTTCTGGAAGCCAGCGATTTATTATTTGATTCATTGAAAAACAAAAATGAAATTACTTCCGCAATTAAAGATGTACAACTTTCGTGCGTCGTCTAAAATAATGAATTCTGATTTGGCTGATTAGCTTACCGAATATATCACTAACTGTATTTGCTTTTCCTTGCAGTTTGACGAATCTACGGACATGGTTGATATTTCTCAATTTTACATTTTTATAACAGTGATTTTTAAGGATATGAGTGTAAAAGAAGAATTATTAACAATATTACCTCTAAACAAGAAAACACATCGTAAAGATGTTTACTGCGCCTTCAAAAAAATACATAAAGGAGGAAAAAATTCTAATTTATAAAGCTGTATCAATGACATCTTATGAGGGCCTCTTAAATGACCGGCACAGTCAATGGATTTTTGGCTATATGTATCACAGACGATGACTTACGCATTTCCTTTCTTATCATTGTATTATTCGTCAACAGGCCGTCTGCTGTAAAATTCTAAATATGCGTTATGTTATGGGAAATCTGCATGAAAATTGTGAACTCAGTTCGAGGATGAAGTTTTCAGAGAAGAATGCTTTGGGCCCAACTAAGAAGCAAACGAATCTGATTTATTTTCAAATAAATTACATAAATTTGATTTTTCTTCATTATTTCTCAAACAGATAGGTTCCTGGTGATTTTTATTGTTACATTTACTACATACATTTTTAGCGCTTTGAGAATGTTTATTTTTTTCAGTTACCCCTTTACAACATTTAAAAGAATCATGGTGTTTCTCACGTATGATGCATACTTACTGTACTGTGTTAAATGCACTAGCCGTGGGTGTATGTCTGTTGTCTCTTTTTAGTTACAGTTTTGTGATGATAATAATTAGTCAATGTTTTATTTTCAACAATAAAGGATTTTCGCGACATTCAACCTCCTACTTTAAGAATAAAATGAATTTAGAAACGTCAATGCGGCCATCATCCCTTTGCCTATAAGAGACTGATGTAACATTTATTGTCTCTAAATTTTGAATAGAGATCTCAAGTTCATCATAAATTCCGCATAAAGCTGAAACAATAGAACTTTTTACTTCTAAATTTAGTGTTTTATCCATAAAGGAATTTCTAATATCTCTTTTCCCGAACCTGTCTTTCAGAATTTTTATGCAGTTGCCATAATTATCTCTAAATAATTCAAATCCTGAAACAATACTGGCAGCTTAACCAGTTAAAAAGGTTTTAAGAATGCGAATTTTTCAAATTTTGAAATATTTTCATTTTTATCAATCATACTTTTCAAGCTATTACAAAAATTTGCCAATGTTTCGGATCTTCGGAAAATTTTTCAAGTACTAAATTTGGCAGTTTAATTGAACACTCATTTCTTAAATTTTCACTTAAAGAGACAATCATACTTTAATTACATGAATCTCTTAAAGCTGTCTCAACCTTAATTTTGCTTTAAAGGACACGTAACATTCTATTTGAGTATTTCAAACATTACGCTTTATATTTCTGACTCGTCGTAACTTCTTTTTTCATTTGATCAACTGCAATGGAAGTTTTGATTTCACAGTTGAGAGCTTTCACTTTGTTATTTCTTTTTAGTAAGGACTTGTAATCATCTCTTAAATCCTGTTCATTGAGCTTCTCTCCTGACTTCAATTTAACGTCAATTTTATTAATGAACTGGGTTCTTAATTTTTTAACTGTTGTTCATTTAGCTTTTGATTGTTCTAATGCTACCATTTTTTAATACTATACAACAGAAATACATCAAACGATGAACAATAGGTACAAAATGAGAGCCTATCTTCTATTTCTTATGATAGCAATTCAAAAGTCAATTAAAACAATTTGTTTGGTGGTTTGGTTTTAAAACAATAGACGACAAAGGTCTCACTCTAAAAACACAACAACAATTAATTTATTTGCCAGTTGAGGTTACTGAAACAGAGCATAAATGTTCTCTTGCCTATAAATTATCAGAGCCAGTAACTCCCTGACAGGCATTTTAAACATTTAGAAACAATTAAAATTCTAGTCACAATTCAGAGACACAGAAGGTACAGAGTCCTCTGTAGGCATTCTGAAGCATCTGCATTATAACCAACCATGCATTTAAAATACAGGGAAGGTACAGTACAATATAGGGGTTTTGCAACATCCGCATTATAAAAATAAGTTATAAGCATTATATTTGCCGCTGATAGAATTTAATGTTTACAGAAATTTACAACAAAACTGATTCTCTGTATGTATACATATGATCGTTTTTGATCTTAAAGGTGTTATGGACACAATAGTGAGTATCAAGATTAATAGCCCCCTCTGGTGCTAATCAAGTTACAGAAAGTCAATAAGTTTTACGACACATCGATATTACTGATTTAGATTTTCTGAAAAAAAAGTAGCTAACATTTAAAGAGATGAAATGAATATGCATTATTCATCTATGACACAAATATAGAATTTATAGACAATAACTACATTATCATAACTACATTTTGGGGTTTGCTGGGTATAAGTTTACATTATGCATTTAACTTAAAAAATTATGAACATATACTTGAAAATAGATATTACATTGATTAATTTTTAATCAATAATCATAGAAAATCATATTTCCAATTTGAATCATAATAAAAATTTGATATTTAAATCTTTCTGTTTTTTTTCCATAATGATTAATATTTATTGTTTTTTAAAAAATAATGAACAATTTCTAATCATGTACACTTTTCTCACTACAGTAACAATATTTTGCATAGTATCTAATAGACAGCTTTATTGTTTTGACAAAAAAAAAAAAAAAAAAAAACATTAAATTTTGACCTGCACTTCAGTATTAACCACAAAGTGCACACATTACATTAAAATTGTCAACTTCATTTAAAAATTAATTGGGAGGAATAGTGAAAACAAGTGCAGATTTCAATATTTATTTAAAATTCAAAATGTCAATTCTCATTGATCACATAAATAAAGAGTTTATAAAATGAGCAACTTTGGCAAAACATTACATTGTATCAATAGAAGGAATGAACGTTTGAGGATAAAATTGCTACAGATATTATATTAAATATTTTAGAAAATAAATTACACATTTTTATCCATCACACTGTATTTGCAGAATTAATATCACATTTTCTCGGTATGCAGGGTCATTTGAAATTTTATTAATCTTTACCAGATGCATATTTTCTATTATATTTCTGAAAAGCAGTGTGAAATGAGGAATCTTCATATTCAGGCCAGGAAGAAAACTGGTTAAAAAGCATTAGGATCTGTTTTGGATTCAGGTCTCCAAATCTGGTAAAGACATTCATGCCTTCTTTTATTAATCTTGGTCCACAGAAAGGTATCCATTTCCTAAATTATAAAATGAATCATAAAAATGATGCAAAATGTTTCTTGCCTAAACTATGAAATGTCTAGAAAAAAAATCTAAATTTTCTAAATTCAGAACATACATATTTTCATCAGGATTTTAAGTGTAACAAAGTCTCCATCCTCTCTAATTAAAGTAACAGAAAGAGTTGTAGAATGAATAGAATCAATACCAAGAAACAAACAGATGATTCCAACTCTCAAACTGAACTGGTCACTTACTGTACATGAAAAGCTACAAAGAATGTGGAATCTCTGTTGACTAACATGGCTTGATATGAATTCATGATATACAGTGTACATTTGTATTGTGTTTCATTTACTCATAGAGGAGTAATGCATTAGTAATGAAAGAGTGCATCCTATTTGGAAACTTTATGGCGTGATGAATAGCTTGAAATACAACAGTTACATAATAATAAATGCAACACAATACAACAGTTGAAATAGTATGAAAGATGATATGATGAATAGCTTAAAATAACGTGATAGAAATGGTTGTGGATATTCAATATGCTTCAAAAAAGTCTTATTATGTATGTGAAATGGAGATTTTTCAGCCTGTTTCTACTGTTTAAAAAAGGAGTTGCTAAAACATATAATTATGAGGAAGGTTAACTTTCACGATGATGACAGAGGAAACTTATAATGTGTTTCATACAATGATAACATTTTAGTTACTATATAGTATATAGTACATATATTTTATTGTAAACTGTCTGGAGTTAACAGACAGAAAATTTACAATTGACCATAAACAATATAACCATGTAGGTTGCAGCTATCAGTTATAACAAAGCAACTCTACAATTACAATAATCAAGGTATGAAAACAGATTTACTAATATAGGCTTTTGCCACTTAGAAGTTTATTGATGGTAATTTCTATAAAACATTCCATTAACTATTCAAGCAAATTAAACTTTTACTTTCTATTTATTTAAATATAATTTTGCGACTTCCATTTCTCAGGAATAAATATCTGTAGCCTTTCCTTAGATAGAATTTTATTAATTTATTGACTGATCTTGAAATCACTTTTAGCCATTGGATTTAAAAGAGTAAATATTCTTAAAGATTGTTTTATTACCTTTGAATTCTGTCTTCATTACTATTTGCAAAATTATATGCAACAGTAAATACTTTTTTAGATTATGAAAAATCAGAACTAGTACATATTTTAATAAGAATTAATTATTAGTAGACATACTAAGCGTGCATATTAGCTTACTCCATAGTGGGAATAACATAGGCTGTCCTTTTTCCAAGATGATTGCGAACAAAATAATAGAATTCGAGAAGTTTATTACTGTCAGTGACTAATTTAGGAAGATCAGATACAGGTGTAAGTTTTACAAGGTAAAAATGCTGAAGATCACACATCTGAAAGTAGATAAACATAAGATAAGGCCATGATGAAGTACTAATACAAAACTCTGAGTATCAAATGATTTTTCTTGCATAATAAAATTACAAAAAATATATGATTAAATAATAAAATAATTACTCTAACATAATCAGGAAACAAATATTTTACTTCTACATATTATTTATCATCCCAGATTAAAAAAAAAACTCATATATTTACTAATTACATGCATAATACAACAATTAAATTCTGGGAGGGAGGGGGTCTGATTTTGACATGCAGATTTCAGTATATTATTTGAAACGATACTGCTTTAAATATTTTATACATTTTGAGTGCATTTTTGTTTCTTTACATTGGTGTAGTATTTTGTATCATTTATTTATTTTACTTATTTATTATTTTTAGAATGGTGATTTTATTGTTTATTTTGGCTTTTAGTTGTGGTCACATGTCTTATATTTAAATATAAAATTAGTAACACATTAACAACCTTGAGTTCACAGATTTATGTCAAGATTTCAATGGCAAACAGGTCAGGTCACGAACAAAGAAATCTGCAAGATGGGAAAGCAGTGGGCGTAATGGTCGTATTTATAATACACAGTATATTGATGATCAAATATGACCACTACACCCACTGCTTTTCAGTCTTGCAGATTTCTTTGCGCCTAACGAAGAGCCTGTACCTGTTTGCCCTTGAAATCAATTGAGCTTTTGACATAAATCTACGCCAAAGTCAAGGTTGTTGTGTGACTAATTTTATAGTGTGTGATTAATTTGTTGTTGATGGCTGTTATTCATTAGTTTGCCTTGCAAGAAAAACTGGGAACAGTTAGACAGCAATTTTGGTTTCACAGAAAAAAAGGATAAAGATTCTATTGAGAAAAATGCAGCATGATAATGTATTATACTTAAAATACAGGCAAACTTAAAATGAGTCCGGATCAAGATATATACAACGAAACCAGTCAACAAGATAGTCTTTTTTATGCCACATTAAATGGTGCATACAGAAGAATGTATTACTACCAAAATGAGTGTTGTATTTGGTGTGAGTTCACAGGAAATAGGCAATTTGTCCCTGAATTGTGGTCTGGTATTAATTTGAATCCAAATATATTTCACTTGCTGATGTATTTTAGACTTAATAGAGTTGAAAACTTAGAAGTTGAAAAGCCATTTTTACAGATTATCTTAGTTAAGAAAAATCGAGATGTAGTTAGATTTTTATTTATTAAGAATACCAATACATCACCTTCACAGAGTACTGATAATCAATTAGAAGTGTACAGATTTAAGAGGTGGAAAGAGGATTTAAGAGGTATTCTTTGGTATTAATTCAAGTCCATTTTTGTTGGCAGCAACTATAAACTATGACATATACAAAAGTATACACCTTTGTATCCAGATACCTTTCAAATTCTTGACATATGCATGTACGCTAATCTTGTAACAGGAGCAGATGATGTACTAAAGGCCTTAAAAATTTCAAGTGAAGCAGACGAAATTATGCACAGAGCTAGGATGAATTTATTCAAATTGGTGATAAACAGTAAGTGTTTAGTTAAGAAATCGGAAGAAAAGCATTTTAGCATTCATCCACTCAGCTTAAACAAAACAATACTCAAAGTATTAGGAAGTCAGTTTATTCAGGAAGATAGTTTGAGTGCAGAGACATCTTGTTTGACTAAAATTTCAAAAAGAAAGAAAAATACCAAGCATATCATTCTTCAAACATCTGGAAGGATATATAATCCAACTGAATTAATCACATCATTCACTGTTAGACTAAAGTTTTTGTTATAATAAAAGCTACCTACATAAACTATCATGAGATGCTGAGCTTCCTTTATGACTTGATGCACGAAGGGTTTCAATAGTGCAAAGAGATTTCACAAGAAAGTAACATTATTGTTCAATTGTTTTGTAATTCAATTGTTTGTGATGAAAATATAGAGATTCATGTTTTTTCCTGACTAAAATCAAATGGTGCAGCCATTTATGTAAAAATAAATAATCAAGAACAAATTTCTGTAAATTTGCTAGCCTCCAACAGCATAGTTTTAAAAAGAAAGTGAAAAATGTTTCCTTACCTTGTCTAAAATTACTGGGTGCATTGACGGAACAAGATTGGGAATAGAAGCCAAAAAGGTTGTAGATCATAAAGGTTCATCTAACACTTTTTGCAGTCATTCTAAAGGTCACACTGTATTGGATTAAAGGATTCAGCAGAAGATAGAAGTCTATTGTTCAAAATTGTGTTGACGAGATTCAAAGGTTAACTAATCCAGATTCATTGTTTTTTTGCTCAACCAAAGACAATTTCGCCAATATTCTAATGCATAGAGTTAGTGTCCCTTTTCTAGTGAACAACTGCAAATAGTGGATTTGTGCACAAGTGCTTATAACCTATAGTTCCTGAGGTTAAATAACTGACACTAAGTAAAAGGGAATTCTAGGTGCATGAAAGCAAGAGTTCTATTGTTTTCAATGACTTTTCTGCAACAACTATGCTGATTGACATGAAGTCTAATGTTTTAGATAAACTCCTGAACATTAGTTACAATAATTATAGAATCATGATTGTTCTTTCTTATATTTGTAGGTTTGTTTATAATTGCAGATACAGATTTAAGATGGTAGGACTTTTTAAACTAGAAGAAGAGCAACTGAGGAAATGCTCATTAAACATGAGCAGAAGGCCCTGTCTTGTAAAAAGGGTAACAGGTAACTTAAAAAATACCTATTCATTTTTTGATCATAAACAAATTATTCGTGGTGGTGGCCATCTTGGAAAAGCTTCTTTATCATTTTCTAAGAGGTATCCTGCCAAAACATTCTAAGTAAGATTTGTTTTCATACTGTAAATGGACAATTATTACATATTGGTTCTTAAGGATTACTAAATGCAGTACATTTAAAATTTTGGCTATTAGCTGGCAGAGATTTCACACGAAAAACAGTACACCTTTGTGTGACACAGTTTCTATGTAAACCAATTTTATCTTCACAGTTTATGGGTTGAGAGAATTAATAGATAACCCCCATTTTTGTGTTTCAGTTTTGGATTTATGTGGTCCATTTTATGTAGCTTACAAGAATCCGAGAAACAGCATGCTAAATAAAACTTACATTTGCGTATACAGTACAAAGTCCATAATCCGGACGTCCATAATCCGGAATGATCTATAATCCGGACCTCAAAGCCACAAACTTTTTTTTTTGTATGCTTTACGCATTTGCATTTGATTTTTTTCCTTCCATAATACAACATGTGCAGATTTTCTAAAATGGCCGAGATTGCAATCTTGTTTTCTTCCCTCCCCCTAAGGTATGCAGTAGCAGGTGCAGTTTTTTCAAATGCATTGTATCAGTTTACTGCAGACAGCTTGTCCTAAGAGGTTTCTTATCATTTGGTTGCTCGTGACATTTTGTTGTTGATTCTTTTGTGGTACAGTGTGCTTTTAAGCTTTCAACAGCAATAAAGCTCCCATAAAAATAATGGAAGTAAACAAAATCTCAGTCGTGATCATAACAAAGCCAGAAAGGCTTGTTGGTCTGACCTTCAGAATAGTTTTATAAAGAATGGGGTCAAAGCCTAATGGAATCTTTGTTAGAAGAAACAAAGGATGTCATTCGAAATCTTCACACCTACTTTCTGCATTAATGGATGGGGAGGGGAGGAAATTGCTGTGAAACTGGAAAAGTATTTCGGGCGGTTCAGTATTTTGAGCATACAGAATAGTGAAGGGTCTGGATTTCAAAGAGCTAAAATTATCTTTACTGATTCTAAGGCATTTCAATTAATGTTGCAGATTGGGCTGCTCCTTAATCTTCTAATTGGATCCAGGTTATTATTTTTTGCAGACTGTTAGAGCAATTTTATAAAAATTAAGCCTGAACTTTCGATTATGTCAAAAAGAGTTTCTAATTCTGGATCTGGCAAAGGATCTACAAAGCAAAAACATGTTTCAATGTCCATCACACAAAAAGTGAAATTGCTGCAAAAAATGGATAAAGGCATATCCGTCTCAAAATTATGCGAGGAGTATGGCATTGGAAAGTCAACTGTATATGACATAAGCAAAAAGAAAAAGGAACTTTTTGAATTTTTTGTGGATTCCGACATCCCACTGGCAATGAATAACAGAAAAAGGGTTCGTTATGCTAAAAGTGACGATCATGACAAAGTGATGATTGAATGGGTCAGACAGTGTCACAGCGAGGACGTGCCATTGACGGGTACAATGCATCATGAAATGCATTTCATCATGGTCCAATGCATTTCATCATGAAATGAGCTTAAACACTGAGTGCACATATTCGACAGGTTAGTTAACCAAATTTAAAAATCGTCATGGTATAAGACAATTAAAAATTTCAGGTGAAAATGCTTCAGCTGATACTAAAGCTGCTGAAGAATTTGCAGATAAATTCATTGAACTCATTACTAGTGAACAATTATCTCCAGAACAAATTTACAACGCTGATGAAACTGGTCTTTTCTGGCAATATATACCGCAAAATACCTTGGCAACCTCTACAGAAAAGGCTCCAACTGGTGTCAAAGATTCCAAAGCGAGACTAATAATTTTAGCGTGTGCAAATGCTGCAGGAACGCACAAGTGCAAACTTTTCGTAATCGGAAAACATGCATGATCTCGAGCATTTAAAGGAGTAACAATTTTCCCCGTTATATATTGAGCAAATAATAGAGCATGGATGACACTAGCGTTGATGAATGATTGGTTTGAAAATCATTTTACACACGAGGTTCAGCAACATTTAATTCGGTTGGTTTACCTGATGACTCAAAAGTAGTCCTGACTGTTGACAACTGTTCGGCGCATACTTCACTTAAAGTTTTAGTGAAAGATAATGTATCCGTATTAATCTTCCCTCCAAACTGTATGAAATATAAAGTAGCATTTTTAAAATCTATGTTAAATTTCTTGAACAATGGCAAGACTATTCAAGAATTTTTGAAATATTTCAGCATAAAATCTGCTGTATGGAGCATCGCAAGATCGTGGGAGGATGTCTCCAGATACATTAAAAAATTGCTTGGCATAATTTATGGCCAGCTACCATATTTTGTTGAGGACGATGAAGATGATAGCCGCGAATTTGAAGGTTTTCAGATATTGCAAACTAAAGGTGAAATTTTCCAGTTATTGGATTATGTATAGAAATGTGGAGAAACGGTAATAAATGAAGATGATATAACAGAAATTTTTCATTGCGACGACAATCCCCAATCATCAATCAATTAACGGACAGTGAAATCTGTAGTATCCAGAAAATACTGCTTCCGATAGTGAAGAAAGTGACAGAGAGGCTATTGAAAACGAAAAAATTTCGATTGACAAG